>LD343567.1:15847-35123 GCA_001465055.1 Ptychodera flava | reverse complement strand
CGAGGGCATCATCAATATTACCGTCATGAGCACCAGCCCGAGGGCAGGCAACAAATCGTGATCTTGCCCGTGCTAGCGTGTGTCATTAATTTTATTACACCGAACAAACACTTGTTTTCGAAACTTTGCTCAGAATGCAGTCAAGTGTCGACCGAGACTCGCCACGGTGAAACGTTCTATTTGTTGCTCGATCGCAATGCTACATGAAGTTGAATTAACGTTTAAAAACGAAGACAGTGTTGTTCAAGTTTTTCTCATTTTTGTGTACTAAACGTCGTCGTATACTTCAGGTCGAGCTAATTTCTTGTACCTTTTCAAAAGCCATTGCTTCACAGAAAATTCCAAACAAATGTACGCGATGACGTGGTATGGTACGCGCAGAAAGGACGCGCGGTATTCTAGAACGTTGTAGCGGGCTATATCACTGCACGCGACAGGGCTATATCAGCGCACGCGACAGGGCTATATCAACTAAGCCATGTTCTATCACTTTTTGTTCTATATCACGTGAGTGAGGCTAAGCCAATCACAGTAGCCGAATAATACGTGAGGTGTAATACTAGATACTAAAACGATATCGCGATGGCAGTATTATTGTTGAATGAAGTATTTCCAGATCCTGCCTTGGCTTCTCAAATGAAGTATAACCGTGCACCATCGCATCATTCCAGCGCCGCAACAAGTTAGTTTGGATCTTTTTCGCGATATCTAAATGTAGATCAAGTGTTTTCCGCTGTTTTGATCCTGGCCCTGCGGAGTTACCTCGGGACGATGAACTGCCCTATTTATCAGATAAAACTCGAGTAAGGTCTCTGTCGAACAGCTCACGATACACACGAGCAATATCACGATACACATTGTAGCAAGATTGCTGGTGCGTATCGCACGTCAAACGGTCGGCACACTGAAATATAATGTTTCATTTACCCCCTGAACTGCCATACAGGAAAACAATTGTCATTTGCAGGATAAGAGGTACAGTAATAGTCAGAAAGTCAATTCAAAATGTCATCGAGAGTACTTAGTAAATTAGTTTTCACAAGTGAATAATTTTGCCTAAGCATTCAGTATCTAGACTGTTTTTAGTGGGAGTACCTCTGTCTCATTGTTATGGATCATAAAAGATTCCAGATACACGCAATTATATCTTTCTGGTGCTTGTGTAGGTGGTCACCAGTGTGCTGATAATTGGTATTGCGAACAATGTCGACTGTTTTAATGGAAGGGTTTCTTCAGAGTACCGTTACCGAAGATAAACTGCCACTGGAAGTGCACATGATTTTGTATATTTGACTTTCATTTAGGCTTTCTTGGGTGAAATGCTTGTCCACTTTTCATCCCTGATAGTGACTCATTTGTGTTAGTAGAGGGTCGTTCAGAATCCTACAAATGGCGTATAGTTCACTTTGATGTTACATTGATTTTAGACCCTGAAACTGCCCCATCAAGTTCTCCGTTCTGTTTCTTAGACCATTCAAGAATTCCATACACCTGATTTTTAACCCAAAACAACATTAATCAAACCAACAATATCAAAAATGTGTGCCTTCCATGTGACAAGGGTTCTTGAAATAGCAGTATGTAATGTTATATTGTACAATGATTTTGGATAACAAGGGTAAATAGTAAAATTTGGACAAAAATTTGCCTATTCTTCAGCGTCAGATCCCTGATATGCTGTAAAGTGTTCAACCCCAACACTCTCTCAGTCTACGGGAAACATTTCCCTGTCCGTCTATAGAGGATTGCTTGTAATGGAAAAGAAGATAGCTAGTTGTGTTGAATTAATTTTTTTCTGATGAGTTGGTTCAGTATAACTTCGACATAGTCCGTCGGGCCGCGGATGACAACAGGCCGGATAATAGCATGAAAGTAGCACGGCTAATTAATATTCTGAATTTTTTGTTGCCTAATACCAGGGTAATGAAATTATAGCGATGGCTCGTCTACCAGCCATGTCCGTTTCTCTCGCGCGTTGGATTTGGCATGCACACGGTGTGCTCTGATAGGACAACAGTCATATGCCAGAATGCCCTGTTTATTGAGCATTAACAACACCGATTATTGAGAGGATTGTTGCTTCCTTTTACCGACAATCTAATAGTCGACCTTCAGGTTCAAGCTCAAAAGTCTCTCGAAACACGAAGCATTTTCGACATGTTTTAATGCAGGACTCCAAAGTAACCGTAGTCTTGCCTTGGGATTTCTAGTTCCTGGAAATGGTTGTCCCGTGGGACTACCACATGTTCTGATGTGTTAATGGAATGAAACCGCGGTGCACAGCCGAACGCGGTGCGCTGGTTCCAAGCTGGCTTGTAGATTCAAACAACGCTCAGTGATCATGCCTAAACCTGATGAAATTTTATCAAATAATGATCAATCGATCACCAGTGTAATTTATGCTAAGTCTTCTTTGGCCATTCATAATAATGAAAAAGATGAAATTGAGTGTAGTGAACCTTTTTGTCTCGTTTCTGTTTGTTTACAAAGTGTGTGATCAGCTTATAATATGAAATGAAAATTGAGTATTCTTTGGCTTTTGTTTATAAAACATTTCGACTTGAAAGTGCTTTTAAGTACTGTCAATGTGTTGCCAAGCTGAATGAAATTAAACTAAATGAGAAATAATGCTTTGGTGTAATAGTCTTTCGTTTATCAGATTCGTAGAAATTATACTAATTGTAGGATGTAAAAGTACGGAAGCCATATGGCAGTAGTACAAGCGGGCTACCAAATATCTTCTTTGTACAGCTATATTAATTTTCGGAAATGGTTGTCCACTTTGACTACCTCTTAAAAAGTTCATTTCGAGCCCTGTGACAGTAGGGGCGTGCTGCGCATAGTAAGAAATGAAAAAGTCGATTCAGAAACCGAATCTAAAACAGACGACAGCTGCAAAAGAATTAAAATATGCTTCAAACGTCAAGCAAGGAAGTACGTGATCTGTCCTAAGTATTGACGACTACTGCATCAAGCGTGAAGAGCATCATAAACTCGAGTCATGAGCGGATGACACTAGCAGAACTGCAAATTCAAGGAACGCCTTCGGGTGGAATTGACGATCACCTTTGTTAGCCCAGTATACAAGCGTTTTGCTGTGAACTAACTACAAATAGTAGAAAACGCAATTACACCAACAGCATTTGTCTCTTTATGAGAGACTTTTTCAAGCGGGGCTTTTGGTATCATTTGCCTTCGTAAGGACAAAAGAGTTGAAACGCTGCTTAATTTAAAAACAGAAATTCCATCCAAAGAGTAAGTCCAGCGAAGCGAGGCGACAAGCATTTTTGGTTCTGTGGTTTTAGCAAGTACAATATCTCTCATTTGAAGTTGTCCTTCCATGCGTTCGCATTGAGAGAAAACGAAAACAGCGTCAGGAATAGCGAAATCTAGATGAAAGAAACCTATTCGTAGGTTATAAAGTTGTCAAAAGGCGAGAAAATTGAGTAAATAAGAGCAATCGAAAAGATTAAATAAGACAAATTAAATTTCGGAAGGCGAAGAAGCAGCATTGTAACTGACAACACTGCCCCGCAGAGTTAATGCCTCAAACAATGTATTCAGTTTTTTGTCTTACTTGGAGTGTTTGTTTGTATCTTTGTTTGTTTCCATGGTTTCTTCTGTGTGAGGTGTAAGACGCGCACTCCATGGGTAGCAGGTAGCTTTTGTTGGTGGTGTAAATCTACGCAAACAGTCGATAAACCCGTGAATGAATACTATTCAACGAGTTCCGTCTCCAGGGATCTCTTGATCTGCTTTAGCTCTATCTCAGACTCAGCGGACCGTCTCTTATCTTACTAATTAACAACAACGTAATTAATAACACCGCTCCATTGTCTAACAGGTATTTACACCCATCCCCCACCCCAAGGGTCTGTTTTATTCTGGGTTGATTGCAAGCCTTACGAGATTCCCAAGCGAATTGACCATCGACTTAAACAACAATCATCACCCCGTGTGAGAAGTCGTAATTATGAAAAGAGAAGTTCCGTTATCCACATGCAGATTTGGAAGTCAAATTCTAAAGATGCGATATTTTACTGATATATCGACGAAGAGTAGAACCTCATTGCATGCCAAAAGGCAAGGCGTTTCCGATGTGCGTCAGATGCTAAGGTATTGCATTCACGTAGAGATCGCTTTCTTCATCCACATCATCCGTTGCTAGGATACCAATCATTCTCTCCTCAATCATTCTAGGACTTATCCTTTCCGTATCAATTGTCTCTGAGCTCAGGCACATTTTTTATTCTCAGTCCTCCCTAAGGTCGTCAATAGCGAAAGTTTATCTTTCACCCGTCAAACAGCAAAATCCCCAAGACTGATGACCCAGTAATCATCAGAATGATGAATCAACCCGATCGGTCTCTGTCGTATTCGATGTGCGGTTTTGGTTCATTGATTTGTCATGTGACACTTCCTCTCAAAACTTACGGTTTTATCAAGACCAAGGACCACTGGTTAGCAGCAGGGAATGGCGCACAAAAAGATGTCGGTCGTTCATGCAGTCTTCCAAACAATCTAATCAATTTATGCCTTGTCAACGTTGGGGTTATGAACCTAGCTCGTAGTTTGGTCGGAGACCCTGAGTCTAAGGTCTAGCCAGGAGAAAGAGAAGCTTGGAAGCGGTCTTTCATTAAAGTCATGAGTTGCCACAGACGTAAAGAAAGAGGTCGGGTATTAAAAAAGTGATAGCCGGAGGGGTTGTTTTACACAATACTGTGAGATCATGATCTGTGCCCGCTTCTTTCTTTGCGATATTGAATTTTGATCTATCCTTTTACCAATATTAACACAGAAGGTGATGATGCTATTGATCCACGTGACTTGTATTCAGCACATATTAATTGCAAAGTCAGTCAGTTTGCTGTCTTGAGTCGACTATCCGAAAGTTTCCCATCAAAGTAACTCGATCAAGGAAGCTTAAAATAACTCTTTGGGCAAAATCGAATAATCCTGAGTGAAAACTACTCTGAATTTGAAAATAAGTCGAATAAAAGACATGCCATGTACTTCGTTGCGATCGAACTGAATTAGGCACAACAAAATGGGTAGCAACAATTAATGACGTCATCGTAAACTTACATGGCCCAGTGATTTTATCTTTTAAGTTTGTTATGTAGACTAAAGCATCATCGTTCAAGTCGATGTCACGTGAAAGGGGAAGCACCATTCAAAAGACCAAATATGTTCAGCCTTTCATTGCTCGATCAATGCGTCGTCACCATACGCCCCTTACACAATCAAATTATTTGTTTTCAAGAATTAACGTCATGCTGGATCAGCTTGTGCATAATTCAAAGACATTGATTAACCATGGTCCTCCATTCTTTGCAATTAACTTGACAGACTGTCACCTGGTTACAAAGTGACACACTTTTAGAGATTGGCACTCCGTTTGAAATTTTCCGCAAGGGGGAAAGTTGTCCGACAGAGTAAGCCACAAATATTCAACTAACTGTGATGCAAATTAACAACAGGTTGTTATTGGCATGGCAATATTGTTTATGATTCTACTGTCCTATTTATTTTTAAGGATTAGTAAACCTTATGACAATGTCAATGGAGTATCTGTTTTTTAGCCCGTTTGACAAAGAACATTCATGGCAAAGACAAGAACTATCAAAGCAGGCCGGAACACGTGTATGGGATAGTTTTGAACAACTTCAATACATTTGTGCCTGGACGATGTGTATCAGAATTCCTGTGTACACCTATTAGGACGCCCTCTATAATGGAAATGAAAGCCAAGTGCATCAATCAACATGACATTGATCGGCATTAACATACTTTTCCAAATTGTGGAACTACACTTGCGGAAGCGTGACTGTGTTTGTTTTCCAGTGGGATATTGAGTCGTTTTAAGCCCTCAGCGTGTAGCAACGATAGCTGCTGCACTATTTCCTTGATCCTTGCGTGAACAGTTCACCTCTCAAATGAATGTGGGTCAAGGAGCACGCATGTCATGACAAAGAATGGCGAATCTGTCATTTGCCAGCTGACCTTGTGCCCGGTGATACGATCAAAGACACCAAAATAGTATTCATGAATGAGCGCAAACTCCAAATCCTGCGAAGTGGTGTATCCCAGAATCATCCGCGTCAAGTCGAAATGACGAAATCGTTATCAGAGTGACTACAGTCATTTGACAATAATTTGAGTAAGTCCGAGCCATTTAATTTTTTACGGTATTTTGTCCTGCGGTTTTGTACAGCCACATGGCAACTTTATAGGAGTGCAGTATTCCCTTCAGGTTCTTTTCATGAATTGTAGATGTATCCTAGAGATAGAGGAAACATGAGCAAATCAGATGAGACAGCGTTCTTAAAGAGTGTGTGTCACCTTTCAAATCGATCTGGAATTGAACAGCGGAGGAATAAAACTAGCTACAGTTTATATGTAAATCTTCTCACTTAATTTTTGCATTCATTTAAGTCGATTGATTGAAATTAGTCGTATTGCACGCAACTTGAATACTACTGAGTATACTCAGTGAGAACCTATGGCTCCAGTGAGTGCAGCAGTTTTGTCGCTGAGGATCCGAACTCATGGTAAATACCGTTTTGCGCTTCATTCCACCTGCAAGTCCATACCCCGTCAGCTCAAGTGCTATGCTCAATTTGAACAAAAATGTACTGTACGATCAAACCATTAATGAACCTTATTGTGATTTAATTAATTAATTGACATTCAATCTGTAATTTCTATAGGTTAGCATTTCATCAAAAGCGAATATAATTGTTTACCTGGATTTCGCTAACTGCAATTGATTCGCATCGTCACTCCGATTTCTGACAATTTACTTTAATTTGTCTCATAGGGGAAAAAGTGGATTTTGTATAGCAAGATAGATTGCTCTGAACACAGACATATGAAAACAGTTTTTGTTAGTGTAGTTTCTCATAAATGCACCGGTAGTAGCAAAATTGCAATTCGCACGATTGAATTCATCGATGTCTTTCTGTGACCTTATACTTAAACTCGTATGTGTACATGCCATGTTCCGGAATCCAAAGCAGTGATTAATCTACATTGTGTATTGCGCGCGTGATAATTGATATTTTCCGATTAACCTTTCACCCGTATTAGCTCCACTCCGTTGACTGCTCCTCAGTACAAGTTCCGCTTTACTACCGTAGACTAGACACTGGCAAACAAACAAATGACTATTCCGGCACACCGACATTTATTTCCGTACATACGAGATATTGTTTAATTCATTGTTAGGTCATATGAAAAGATAATTCATGAGAAGTCCCTCAGCTATATAAGAGCACAACAACGCGGGCGAATGGTGAAATTGTGATAATGTCGAACTGACACTGAAATGTAAACCAACCTTTCCTGTTTGATGGTCTCGACAGTTTTTCTCTGCAACGACCTCTGACAATTTTTGTCTTCTTGCCGTAAAACAACTGACCTTTTTACCGCCGTTTACTCGAAAAGCTAACGGACACCCGGCGTACATCGAATGAGGATTTTAAAGTCGGAGTCATGAGAAACAGTGGAAACTAAACGTTTGAATCCCTGCGAATTTTCCATATAATTAATTGTGTCCCGGAATTAAGGTGATATTGTGACCAGAAGGCTGTACAAGTACATGTACCAGCATTCACTAGTTTTTCCCTCAGCTTCCTCTCTGCTCACGGTGTATGCTACACGGTATGCATAAGCTAATAAACAGCTTTGCCCAGTATTTACAACTTCAATTAATGGGCCAGCATAATTTAACATCAAACTTGCTGGTAACATGGCTTTGGACTAACACTTTACTTTGAATGCTCAAAATAAAGTACGAATTTGACGATATGGTTTATTTTTATGAATCAGACAAAAATTAAAAGTATGCGAATCGGGTTCATACGGCGACCAGACAGTTGAATTTGTCCGACTGGCAAAATTTGGAAATTCTGTATGATGTCAGAATTTTTGAAGACGTATGTCTGTTTGCAGTTACTCGTGTTCTGATTTATCAGTGTGAAAAACATGAAAGCAGGGTAGGTGCGGTCGTATTCATCTTCTGAAACGATCGAAACATGCAGCCTAAGTTTCGTTTTCTTGGCTCCAACATAATCATCAGCTACTTTTCCACAATCAATAGCAAACGGCACTGTCCGGGGTTCTTTGATACCAGTTAGAAATCCACCAGAACACATATATGAAACGTGCAGCAGAAATTGAAAGCTATATGCAGAAGTAAGTTGCTGGCTAATGACTTGTCTTTCCGGTAGCGATGCCGAGAGGCTAACAAAAGCGTGCTCTGTTGAGAATAACAGTATAGATCAATGCAAGTTTGTATTGAGTGACGTTTGCAAAAAGGCAATCTACCGATGTCGCATCTCGGGTATCGACACAGCTGCCTCCAAGACACACAGTCCTGTCCTCGTGAGGGATGCCATAGAATGCTCGCGGGTATTCAAAAACCCCATTTGATCTAAACCTGAGTCTACACTCTGAGATAGCAAATCAACCCCAGTAAATATATTTCTCTTTTCACCATTGGATCCAAATGATCAAATCAGTGCAACCGAAAAATAAATCGTGCCGTTCTCCGCATCTCATCGCGTGACTTTTAGTTTTAATCAATATATGCACGAGGAAATAACCACTGGGCGTTGCTTATTAACAGGAATTATTACATTAAGCTTGGTACTGTTGATTGAATTAGCTATCCCGCCTACTTCCTGCTTTGATGAAGACAGTACTGCCATGTGAATTGACGACTCAGGCAACAAAATCACAAGCTCTTCTGAAGTCGAAACCACGAAATTCTACACCATCTTGTGGATTTGTAATCGAGATTTTGAGCTGATATGCTTGCCCTGGTTTCTTGGTATCGACAGCTGAGGTAAGACGCTCGGTTTTAAGACATTTCCCTACCCTTGCGTGCATTTTATACCCAACCGTCGTGGCAGTCGGATTCTTACAATGGCACGCGCCGGACGTGAACATTACGTGACAGTAATCTAGGTTGAGGTGAAAGACACGGTGCAGGGCTTTCGTCGTTCGACGCGACGTAGAGATTCGGTGAAATGCGTGGATAATGTGTGTCTCTGTCGTTCGTAAGCGGTTATTTCGGTGAAACGTGGGCTCCACGTTTTCTTTTGACGAACTGATTTCTTCACATTCAGACACTGCACTGTAAGACTGCACATTTGCCAAGTAAGCACGAAGAGGCCACTCTCTGAACTGCTTATAAAAAAATTAACGCGAAATAATATCGGACAAACGCACTTTAGTTCATTTGATAAATTACTTCAGTAAACTTATCGTGGCCATGCCCAATAAATAAAACACGTTATTTGTAGCATAAAATAAGTCTTCTTAAACGCCACTGGAATTTAATGTAACCGTCTGTCCGGGGATTTAAAGCCATGTTCAGTAAGCGATCAAGGCCGGTTCAATACGTAATGGCATTACTGATTTCAACTCTAAACAGATGTTCCATAAATAAAACTAATTATTGACTCATGGGACGGTCCGGGATTGACAAAGGGTAAATACGCTCTTTCGTTTGTCTTATTGGTCCTTGAAGATTCGCGATAACAGCCTAGCCGCCCTCGGCTATGATTCCACAAAAGTAGATGTGGAAATTTATTGATTTAGCAAAGCAGCTATGAAACTCTATTAAGTGTAATGTTTCAATAATAATAGGTTACACTCTATATAAAGAAACGTAAGAAAGAAAATGGCATTTAAACGTTTGTGTCGTCTCTCAAAGTCTCCAGCTGAAGTAGGCATGTTTCACTTGTATCGTTTGCCATAGTATATTTATTTATAAAAGTTAAGAATGTCAATATCGGAATCCTGTATCCGCGTTTTCTTCAATAGACGAAACGCTAACATAACAAATCTTGGCTAATGTTGGGACGGAGATATTGGAATTCCTGGAGCTTACGACTTTAAAAAGACTCAAGTATCCTTTGTATGGCGATGAACAAAATACACTTTTTAATGTGCACGTCATCACTCTAGCAAAATTTCTACAATTTTTTCCATGGATGGGCTTAAATCTATTTCGTTACAAGGACGACTGGAAACTCCTTGAATATAAGTTGTGAGTTTACATTGGTTAATTGGCCGCCGTATATTTTCTCCATTTATACTCCGGTGTTAAATAAATAAGGCTACAAGAAATGCCCGTAGGGTCAAAAGAAAATAAACCGCGAAATCAAGTGACCACTGCATTGTTGGTTTTAATTCGGAAAGTGGTTTGCCAAAATATCGAACAATACAATCGATGGTGACCAAGCAGACTCGTGTGTAATTTTCAAGATATGTACCTTAGCGGGCAGAGGTCAGCACGCTTTTATCAGGGAATCTTGAAATAATAATACATTGTCATATATGTTAACATTAAATCGAAGGGAAATGAAACTTGAAAGTAAAAACAATGTAATATCTCTAAAAGCTGTCTGTGTCTGTCAGAAAGGAAATAGATAAGTTGCACATAAAATGACCCAGTCTATCCCGTACTTAACTTAAAAGCCCTCTTCACCACTAAAGCAGTTTTACCCAGTTCGAGCTCTTTTTAGCGAGAAAATCTGCAAAATTGATGTCTGGCAATAAAATTAATCCATCATTTCTGAGTTGGGACTGTTGTGATATCGTTGTACATCGAGTAGGGTGACGGGCCTTCAGACAATAGTCATCAGCAGACAAGCACCATCATGCGAATATTTGCGCCATGGCGCGATGAACGATGGCGTTTTATAGTCTCAGTTCTCGAGTGATCTGGTTATTTTCTCGGCGACACTTCTCGTTATACCACTAAAGATAAGAGTCTGGCGAAAGCGTGGACATGTGCACTGCTATCAAGGCGATTATCTGTTATCGCTACATGAAGTGTTGCCCGATGGTTGAAACCAAAGCGGTGTGTACGTCCAAACATGTAACAAGGCCATAAGAATTATAAAATGTCGTCACATTAGCCAATATGTTTACATTGATAACCATGCTAATTACATTAATATACCGTTAATTTGATTGATGATTAGTTGATTGATCGATTGATTGATTTGTTTGTTGGTTATTTACTTCCTTCGATCATATTTGTTCGTCTTATAGTTCTCTCAGTAGTATAGTGGCTGATTTCCACGTTAAATCACCCAGAACAGCAGAAATAAGAAATATTGCAAAAATAATATCTGAAAAACAGAAGATAAAGTCTTGTCCGGCATAGTATCGAATGAACTTATTTTCGTCACTGTGCAATATTTCGATGAACACTTTTGATCGCCCCCCACAATTTGATTAATTTGAGTGACGTTTGTAGACTTATGTCATAATCTTCCAATTAACGACATATTGAACCAAATAAGTATTTGTGAGGGATGATACTTTCATTGTATTTCTCTTCATGATGACAGTCTCGAGTTGTTGCTTTTTTGATGTCTTATGGTTCAAAAGGCGCTCATATTTCAGGGTTACCAGCTCATTTTGATGACAGGAAATAGAAAGGGACCATAAAGAGCTATTCAGAAACACGTTCGCGGATTTAAGGAATCGGTGATCATACTATTCATGCTGTAGTTATCAATTTGAAGTGCATCTCAACGGCACTGCTTGATGGTAGAACATTCTACTGCGATAATTACATGATGCTGTGACGTATTTCAGAGTAAAGTGGTATTAATTTACCCGTTGTGCCTATTAAGTTGGTGTTTCACTGCAGCCGAAGGTGAACAGGCACAAGGACACTTCAAAATGCGTGAATTTACGCGCCAAATGGGGCATTCTTCTCAACGCACCGCGTTTTAATAAAGCACTGAGTGTACCAATTCTTGCCATATTCTACGTCTCAAAGCCTTGCTTAAACGACCAAATGAACCGTTCCCGCAAGTCAGAATGGACACCTCGAGGAAAGGAGACCTTCAGATATATAAATCGGCATGCCTTGCGTTTTATGAGGGGGAAATGTTTGATATTCTTTGACCGAGAGTCAGTGGAATAGGTCTCGTGGCTGTTGAATCGATATGTCATGATGGTTTCTGCATCGATAGAAACCGTGTGAGTGTCTCTCATCAATTTAATTTGCACATCGTAAAATGTTTGTCATTTTAAAAAAACATTACAAGCAAGATGGTCAGCTTAAGATCATACATGATGTAGTTGGAAAGAAATATATAATCTCTATGTTAAAGTAAGTTTATGTAATACGGGGGCTGGAGTTATGCTTTACTCGTTGGTATATGCCACGATCAATTTACAAGGCGTGAACTAATAGCTATTTTCATCGGCGTGGAAAGTTTTCACGTCAACAGAATACAGACTTAAGTCGATATCAGCCCATGGCGATTCCCTGGGCGCTCTTAGCCACCCTCGCTCGTCTGCTGGAAACCACTTATGCTTCCAATTTTGTCGATTGGTATTTCAGCAGCGCTGTTACATAGTGCGTAAAATGCTTCGAGAATCGCATAAACGGCGTCTGGATACGAGAGATATAAGTTGTTTTTGACGAAATACGGTGGTCGACCAACGGGTCGCTTTCAAAATATGTATCAATATGGATGAGTGAGTAATCCCACTTCAATGCTGATAAGGTGTTTCCTTGACCAGTGAGTGTCTCATGTTTCAAGCATTTTCCATAAATCAATGGAGCCGTATATCTCTTATTCATGGAAAAATGTAGACTGTCGGTTACGCTAATTTGAGCGGAGACTGGACATATTTAAATAGTTTGATCTTCGAGGCTTCTTGTGGTATGCGCGAATCACTATAAATATTTGCCAAAATAAAAATCCACACGCAATGATCCGGACTGGTCACTACACATGGTCCCGAAATACTTGCAAATGCCGGAGATTTGTTGCGTTTAAAGTTGAACATGGGCTTAAAGTCCACCAGCCGTAACCTTCCAAGTAATTTATCGGAATGGCACAGTTCCATGTTCAAGTCCAAAAATTATGTCGAACTGCCCAGCGTTTAATATTTCAACGCAGCCTACATGTTTACATGTATAATGTTGAGTATAACTTTTGACAACTGAGTGTTAGTCCTGACTATTTTTATGATGCTTTGCTACATAATATACTCTAAAAAGAATGAAAAATGCATTTATTTTACTGAACAAAACTATTAAAAATGTTAACAACCAACCTAAATAACACACAAACAGTCAAAGAAGGAAATCTTGGGTACAGATGATTGGTTCATTCTCTCATGACACGCCTCTGTTTACCAACTGCTCTACGGCTATGTTATCGAGTTGAAAAACCTGTATGCAGTGGGGTATCTTTGGCATTAGCATGCTAGAAAACATTAGGTCAAGGGTTACATGCAATTTCCATTTGAAGCGAGATGGAGAAGGCTGCGGTGGCACTTAATGTCCAAGTCGTTACGCAAACAAGGATGAATGCGTGAAAATGTTTACGGAACATGAAGATTTAGCGACGAAAAACTTGCGAAGTATGCGGTTGTATTTTATCTACGCGTCGAAAATAAACAATGCAGTCAAAATTAAATTTATGAGCTAACTAGAGCAGAGGTGTAGGGAAGTTTTAGCTCGTCGCATACCCGATATCTGTTGTTCACAGATAAATCGTGCGTTAATGGGGTCATTGAACAAATGTGAGGGCATAAACATTCTTGGAGGTCGACGGACGATAATCCTTTCTCTTTGTAATATCAGAAACGTATCGTCTCATACTATATTCTGATAACTGTTTCCTTTCTATCAGTCGTACGGCATCAGAATTGGTGCGTGCTCCCCGATAGCGTCCCATCGAGAGCAGGCCGGGTCAGATAAAGCTAAAACACGCTTTACACTGGCCACATGTTTTGAATGTTTGGTTGGTGCGTTCGACTTTCTCGGTTCACTTGATTCTTCTTGAATTTTATACCAATATACTTGTTGACTCTGATATCTCAAAACTTTTTTTTCAGCAAAATATTTTAGGTTTTTGTGTGGCCTTCGGAACCTCACTTACCCCTTGCCCTATGAATAAGCTTATCACGTGATTGCGGACACACACCCAGCGTGTGCAATATTTTTTAACATATTATCCCGTCTGTTTAAAAGCAAGCCCTCTGTGACCTGTTAACTACCTAAGGCTGTGTACGGCTTGTTGGTATCAAGGTCACACACCCGGCAGATTATTAATACCTCTCCCGGAAGTGTGAGGAATTTTCTCGGGACTCACTTATAGCACTTCATGTTATTTTTGTTCATATACAGACTTGCTTGGCTTGTGTTTTTCAGACCCATCTGAACAGTCGAAGCTGGCGGTGTTCAAAATCAGCCACCACTGCTGAGTACATTGCCTAGGCGCAACTCGAGTATTTGTAAGGTAAGACTGCTTACTGCAAACCCTTTGTCTTATATGTAAAATCAATAGATCCTTGTGGAAACTTGGCTATACATGCAACGAAACTGTTAGTCATACTTGGTATGCCTTCGGTTGAGTTACCACGAAAGTCAACAGTGAGGTCTCTTGGAAGCATATGAGAAATATTTAGCTCGGTTCCACTCAAATTATTTACATTAACTACCTGCTGTGATGCAAGTATTTTAATATCCTGTGATGTCGACAACATCAAGTGGTAAAAACGTACCTATCAGCAGTGTACCAGCACTGGAACGTGCAACAATTAACACATGCAAATAAGTTTGTTATTGTCAGAAGTACTGCTGCAGTTGTTTAGATTGGAAAACATCAGTTTTAGTATTTTAAAAGGAGAAAAACCAAAGGTCTTTCCCAGGAGTATTCATCTGGCTACGGGAAAGTACAAACATTTAGTCTACGAAACTTGTCAAACTTTCTCAACTTAAAAAAATGCATTCGGTCCATAATGCTCCCTTTGTTGGATTGTTTTTATGTATTTCATTTATTTTGTAGTGTATTTAAATCACAGTTTAAATTTGCTACCTTCCACTTCATAGCGAAATAATCAGCTTGTCGACATAGCCTGCGTGTGTGAGTGATTTCCAGTACTTTAATATTGTTGAGATTGGAGTGAATTCTAGTCTGGATCAGAAATAGTTGGTGCGTATTGTTCAGTTTTGAATACAGACGGGAACAAGAGACAGAATGGACTGTGTTGGCAAGGCGTATACTTTGTATTACAACATACTTCTGGGTGCAGAGGAACAAACTGTACTTATATTCAGTAACAAAATTGAAAATATTACCGAAAATGACGGCCATTGTCTCTACAATTGAAAGCAATCAAATTAGTACACAAATTGTGCAATATTAATAATAGCGACAACCCTAGGTAACGCAGATTCCTTATTAAAATCTGCGATTAGTTGGGACTCGGATAATAATTATTACTGCGGTGGGACTCCGCTTCAAGTCTTTTCATTGCAACAAAGCCATTGAGATGTAAACCATTTCGGTATAAGAACAAAGGTATCTTGAGCATTACACATATTTGATGCGCCGATATAATTTGTCGAAATGGAATCGAATATGAGAATCATTTTGCATGTACGCTAAAACTTGTATACGGCATAATATGTATTTTAATGCCTAATAGAATGAGAAACTGCCTTTGATGTGTCGCGTCGCGCATTTTATTTAATGCCGTTATGAAATATAAAAATATCATAGCAGAGGTAATGGCCACTATTCGGTATGAAAATACATCAATTCCCGTGTTTAAAGAATTCATCGTTTATTTCCATTGTATCATTAATGTCAGAATAAATTTACTCTGTCTTTGATCAAACTGCGTGTACAACCCCACGCCTTCTTGAATCAGCTAGTTCATGCTTGAGTATTCAGTAAGTGTTCAGGTATAATGAGTGACTTTGTCACACACCAAAAAAGTTTAGTGAACTTTCCTTCGCACATACTCGAGGACAAGAGGAAACCAGAGGCATGAGGCGGTCCTCACAATCGAAAGCACGGATTGTATATATTGTATTCTATCAGACACACAACCAGCTTCTCGCTTTTCTCATGATAAATTATCGTTACATACCTTCGTAAAATGTTCCACGATAGCCCACACATGCCAATTTTGAAGTGCTGACTGTGAGGGCGGAGGGGAGTCATTTTTGACGGATTCCATTTCGCATTATGCAACATAAGCCCAGGTCGTTAAGAAAAGACAGACGAAAAATTCTCGCATTTTTCTAGGGTTCTAAATTTGTTTATCAGTCCGGAGCAACATATATCTCTTGTACTGGCAAGCAAAGAGAATATCCTCTAGCCTTCTACGTATGTAGATACAACATAGTCACGTTCAATTTATCTGAAATTCAGTCGAAGTAACGAGGTTACCATACAAGCTTGGGATCCGACAAAAACGTTCTATATCTACCTTTTCTATATCTGCATGCGTTGAATACTTAACGAACCTCTCCGATGTTGCTCATGTTTGCTTTTTTGAAATTTGTCTTCTCGCCGATACCATGCATGGTGTCATATTGGATTTTCAGTTCGTCACACAGCACAAACAGACTCGCGATGCCCCATCATGCACCTCGATTTCACATTATATCTTACATGTCAGAGGTTTTGTCCGACGAGACACTTTTTTACGGAACAAGTTAACCCCTTCTAATGTTATTGTCGTGTTATTTCTGCTTTACGGTGGCGACTCCATACTTCTCGTAGATATGCGTCTTAATTGTGTAAACAGATGGTACTTTCCAAGTAAAATGTTATCAGACTTGCTTTGATTTACTTGCATTTTTCTGTACCACGGGGATGTCATCGAATATCTACAAAATACCGACACGTGGTCGTCAGTGGTCTCAAAATCAAAGTGTTGCCAGCAATTCCATTATCGATATCTCCATTGATTCAGAAAGGTTACGTCACTAGGGTCCAAAAGTTTAGCCATCAAATATTTTACCGCTAACTTAAGAAATTCTCTATCCCGTCAACCAAGTTACTCAGTTTTGCATTAGAATTGCCCGGAAAGGTTGTTCAACTGTCGTTTTCTACGCCTAACCGTTGCCTTGGTAATTGTATGAATTCGGAAATCCAAAATTGAGATATCACCAATAGCTTTGACCATGAAATATTCCCCTGTATTGTACACTGAAACTTTGGAAAACATCTCTTGTGCGTTCATGCCCAGTATAACAATAAACTCTCTTGCTTTGTGAAAAGGTTACGCAGCTGCTGAATCGAACAGCTAGTGTTTGAAAATTATGGGAAAACGCACAAATCAGTGTGGACAGCTAATACAGTTATACATTTTCTAAATCCAAGTCTTGTACTAGGTAAAATTGATACTCCCGAGATTTATTTCTCGACATTTTTTAAAATTTCCATCTGGAGAATGTCAATCGGTCACAAGAAGTCTACCATCTATAATTTGTATTTGGGTCATTTAGTTCAGTGGACGTAACACCCGGTGCGGAAACTTGCTCTCTTAAAATATCCCTTAGACAAATCACCATTTATGCATTTTTAGATATTTCTACCGATTGATCAATTCTACAGTAGGTTTCTCGAAGAAAAAATAACCCAATGTCCAAAACATATTTGCTGCAACATCTACTGAACAATGATGCCGTTGATCGCTCTGTCCAACGTCGTCTCGCGCAGTCTCACAGAGATATCCATGTCCTCCGGGACACGTTATCACACTTTTTCCTCCGCATATTTATTATAAGAGGGCGTTGGGTATGCCATTTACTCTTGTAGGCGTTAAATTTTACCCGCCATTGATAAATGTTACCCGTTTTGGTATTTCATCATCTCGTATTGCATTACGCGATGGTTGAGTTCGTTGATGGCAAGGTCGGCTGCAGCGACTGTGTCAAATGTGGTGTTTTTAATCTCTCGGTGTCGAAATGTCCCTGATCTTTGTGACCGCAATTACAGACTCTGATATTCTTTGGTGTATCGTTTGTATTGTTGCCATGCAGGAGTCGTTGGGAGCCGAGATGGTCGGTGCCATCAACCTGTGAAGTCTCAGACTGTCAGTTTGCATGAAAACGCATACCAATGAATAGTGGCCTGTTACGTTTGGGAAATATGATAAAATGTGAAATGTGTGCAGTTGTATCGAGCAAATTAAAGTGCTTTAAGTCTTTCCACGTGTGTAGTCCCTCCGCACGCAGCTGAAGTGCATAGTCTTGTCATCGAATGTAATTATAGACCTGGGAGTGAAATCGCCTGAAGGTCTACGGTTTAAATACTTCTTCGTGAGGGCGCTGTGTAATACCGAGTGGCTGTTCCCGGTTCAGTTCTCCATATAGCATAGCTATCCGTTGTTTATCGTGTGTTATTACCCATTCTCTAGCCATGGATTTCATTCATAGAGTTATAAATTTCATGTTACGGCGTATTGGAATCTGTAAACTATGCTTTTACTTGAAGGTCCGGTACAACGAACATATGAAAATGACTTTACTTTGCATTGAAAATATACTGTGTTAAATGAAGTATTAGAAAGAGATATGGGTCGAAACAACAATTGAAGGCTACAAATAAACAAGGAATATTTTTTATCAATGTAGGCCTACCAGGTTCACATCCACATTTGTTTAAATCAAGATTCTCGTTTGTTGGAGGTCATTTCATTTAGCTGAGTGGTGGTGACATAAAACACTGTTCACAGGGTAGGCAAACAGACGGGTTTGTTTGTTGGGAATCGGGTCAACGCACAAGAGTACATCTCTTTCAGTAAGCTGAGTAGTTCGTCGAAAACAACTCAGTTTTCTCATAGAGTTGCCATTTTTCTCACTCCCACATGTGTTGGACTAAGCGCATTATGGGTGAATTTTGGTGATCTCTGCAGCAGTTATCGGATGAAAGCTCTGCAAATACCCAGCTCATTCTGTTCATCAGAGCGGTCGATGTTTATTTTCGGCAAAAACATAGTAGCTGGATTCAGGTAAACGTGCGATTTCGAAAACAGTCATTAGTGTAATTATTACTAACGATTTAATCGTCAGGACAATTTAATCAGCCGATATATCAGAAGATAACCAACTTTCGTCCGTATGATTTCAGAACTACTCGTCGATGTATGATTGCTTTCTCCATAATTCGTTTGTGGACCAAGTGTGCCATGTCAGATCATAACGTTAATACGGAAATTTGATCTCAGCGTCGATACGTCTTGTAAAACGTTATGTGGGAAAAGTTCCTTGCAAAGGATGACCCTGGCCAAAACCGGTGTTTATATCGTGTTAGTCCGTGTATCATAGAAAGATAATCATATAGAATTGAGTGAATTTAATTATGAAAAGAAGCTCAATATCGTGACTAAACCGCGGGGGAGAACATTGACCTATTCTGCAGTATTATGACAATTTCCTCTGAAGATTGATACATCTTTATACCCCAGTGGATTGCTCTCGTTTGGA
>LD343567.1:5378-15785 GCA_001465055.1 Ptychodera flava | reverse complement strand
CGAAGGTTATAGTGTCTGTGTGTTGGCATAAACAAGCAAATATAGGGAAGAATAGGAAGGAGAAGAAAGGAGGGGAGAAAGAGAGAGAGAGAGAGAGAGAGAGAGAGAGAGAGAGAGAGAGAGAGAGTGATTGAGATTGATTGTAGAGAGTTTTGCCAACATCATTACCAAACAGTGTACTGGTACCCCACAGTTGCCACCCTGTTTACTCTGTTATTTCACGTTCTCTAGTTGAGATTTTCCCTTGCATTTGTAAATTGACACTAGTTCTAAACATGGAGACACAACCATGTAGTATTTGGCTATCTCTTCCAAAATTAGAGTGACCGCGTGTCGTCTTAGCTAAACAGTTACAAGGTGTGAGGGCGCACTTCAAAATTGGAAAAGGGGTGGGGTGGGGATGGGGGTGGTTCAGGAAATCCCAAAGTACAGGTGATCAACTTTATTACCAGATTGAAAGGTTGTATTCAAGTTCAAAATCTACTACATCTTGTAGTAGATTTGCAGGCTTTCAAAGGGTACACGGAAATAGATGCCACTTGATATTGACGTTTATTTCAAAATTTCAAGCATTTATATCTTATATGTTTGATCCAAAATTCCCATTAGGAGTTAACATGTGGTTTGATCGCTCCCTTACGAGCACCTAGGTTATTTCAACCTGAACGAATATTCTGCCGATCTGTATTACTAAAAGCTGGAAATGGGCCGCAGAACTTCCGAAATACGTTGCAACAAGGACCTTGTTCAAAATCGACAGATACAAGCACTGCCAAAGCCCGAGAATGTCCCTGCTCAATATCGTCAGATGTTGTACTGTCAGTGAAGTTACTATAAAGTTTACACTCAGCGACGGAGTTTACTTGTACACTCAGTCTTGTAACTCTCTTGCTATGAAATGGCCTCAGCTGCACCATTTGAATAATGAAAGTGATGACACATGCACAATTTTAACAACTCCGATTGGCTCACGATTTTACCCCGACATTTTGGTTCTAACATTTGAAGAAAATTTCTACCACTCATGTCAGTATTTACAGTATAGATAATTAAATATCACGATTTCTTCATTTACAATTACGTCATCACAGTTCCCCCACGCTCTGCTCTTCCCCACCCCCGCCTTCGGATCAGGTTGGTCTCTGTAGTCTAACGGTTCATATTTCACAACGTCTTCTTCAATATAGAACATATCAGTTTTATAATACCGACATCCCAACGTTCCCTGTGGCACGACGAGAAACTCATTATAATTAGGAGAATGGCCGTGGACACACTTTGTAGCTATAGATATCAGAATACCACCCATGTGACGATTTGAAGCGTGTCTGATTTGTTTTCATTTTGAAATATTTTCTTGTGATATCATTGTCACTGCTGATAGACACGATCATTATCTGACGCATGGATGAAAGACGACGTTCAATGTTAGACGGACTAAGTACACGAGTTGGACCACCATAGCAATAAAAACATGTCGTGCCACATTGTCAAGAGTGCCAGAGAATTTATTTATATATTTCTTCAATCAATCACCGTCGATTTATTTGAGAAAATATTGCCTTTATGTCAACTGTTGTCCAGGGACGAGTCAGTCACTTGACTCCCACCTTCAAGAACAAGCATCGGACCGGCTGCAGAATTTCGAACCGCGAACTGCTTGTTTTAGTGGCTTTCATTCAGTTACACAGAAATCGCCGTATCATTTTCGATATCATGTCTTTCCTAAGGTTAAAACTTTGCAGACGGTCAACAAAATTGCGTCACAATGCTTCATTTGCATCAGGCTTTATAAATGTTATAGCAGGTGTTTTAAAAGATAATGAGGAACATCATCTTTAGGAAATATTGTAATAAACGATAAAAGACGAGTGTATTTAACATGTGAATAGTAATGATGTCATTAAAGTACACTTATAATACGATAATGTAGCTAGGTTGCAGATCTTTCGGTTTCAGGGGATTGGATGAATTTAGAGTCCAAAAATTATCGCCAGGTCCAGATGGGCAAATTCAATACAACTAGATAGTGCGTCTGTCTTTTTTCTGATTACAATAAAATAAGTAAATTGGATTTAAATAGAACACGTCTCGAAACTGATAACTTTTGCTCAAACTTTAATGAAAGAAAGTTAAACCATTTTTTTTCAAAATCAAACATGAAAACCAGAGTCTCCGTACAAATTTTGGTTAGAGAAACAAATTTTATAACTTGAAATTCAAAATGGCCGCCATCCCATGTGTTGCCATTACGTGAAAAATGTAATTTTCGATTTTAACAAAAAATAAATAAAAAGAGCAAAACTTCATTTAGTCCACAAGCTTTAAAATGAGCCCACACAAGTGGTAGACCATAAAGTCTTGTAACAATTCGAAAGTCTGAATATCTGTCCCCGAGGCGCATTCTACGTTAAAGAAGGCGTCGTGATCCAAAAGTAACCAAAGTAGAGATAGGTCTAAGACTGTCAGATTTATGAGCTATCATCATTCTTGTAACGTGTCAACATGAATATCAATTTCGTCTGGTTATTTTAGCCCGGAGGGCACATCTCAGTTTAATGCGTGTTAATGAAAGAGCCTTATATGCCGGGCTTATATGCTGCTGAAGTATCACAAGGAAGAAAGTAGGTCCATTGGTGTCATTTAGGGCCTGACTACAATGCAGCGTTCTCTACTTCTATACTACAAAGGTTTCTTCGAAAATAGTTGGACCTCTCCCACACGAACTCTTCTAATGCCTCTGTCGAGTAACATCATGTCTGGTCTCCAGAATTCCGGGAGCCGTTATGCTTTTCGGCCTTTTTTTCAAATATAGAGATTCCGATTTCCTATATCCGGTCATAATGTTTGCGTGCAACGAATACGTGCATGCAACGAATACATTTACAGATGAAATTGCGGTATATGAAAATAGTTGTTGAATAAACACTTGTGTGCAGTGAATTGTTAGTGAAACAACCACACTTTTGTGGTCACAAATAATCTTTGCTCAAAGGCCTGTCTAAGACTTCGGACACAAATAATCTTTGCTCGAAAAATGAAATTGGCACACATTCATTAGTTTCTCGGGTGATGGTGAAAATCGAGACTATTCAGAGCGTACGGTGTGCGGATAAAATTGTCGGTCAAACTCCCCTTTCACGCTTTTTGCAATACAATATCATGCTCGTGTTCTTGGCAAATACATCGTGTGATTTAGTACTGTCACGTGCGTCCCAAAGGACCGTCATAAATTTTCGTGAATAGAAAAACAGTACTTATTAAAGGCCGCGGCAACATGTGTTTATTGGTAGGGGTGCATCATGTACCAATAGCGGTGTAAGTTTTGCGAATTTCAACGCAATACAAATGAATATGAGTGGCAGTTTACGAACACAACTATGTCTCGTTTCTTATCGTAGATTTTGATTCTCGAGTTCATCAGTCGCGTTGTCGTGCCCTTTTTGCAGAACTATGTCATGCACCCGAATACACTTCTTTTAGTTTTCTGAAGTAACCGACACAATAGAACAGTTTAAAGCACTTGGACAAAAACTGCCAATTTTGAGGCATCTCCATCAAAAGGGGGATTTCGATGCAACACAAGACGAGATGCTTCATACTTCGCCTTTGAGAGTTCATTAGTTTATCACAAACTAGTCAGCTATAAACATGTTCTTACATCCAAACCAGCAACACGCTTGATTCACTATAAAATCAGCACAGAAAATGTAATTCCACGCTATAATAATGTATCTCAATATTTAGGGGTCTATATTTTTACTCCTCAACATTTCTTTTGAATGATCTATTCATTTTATCATAGAAAATGTATCAACGAATACTGAACCACTCGTTTCAGCTGCACATTTTAGCAAACCTATTCTGATGGCGTGATCTTGAAATCTGTCTGTAGACAGCCCTAGTGATAGTGACCCCGCCAGTGACAGTTTAAGTGTCTCCCACCTACTCCAACGGGTTCGGGACTCAATGTTCTGAATATGTCTTACGAGTCTTCAAAGTGGGACGGAAAGAGATCATAAGTATGATAAGTAAACAAAGTTTAACGTATATTGCTTTTAGTCAAAGACAGATAAACTACTTTTGTTCCTTGTCCAACATTCGTCAAAAGCATACCATGTAGAAACTACCCCTCCCCGACATGTGTTATCTTAGAGAGCTCCGTAGAAGGAAACACCCATTATTTACAGAGGGACTGCATTGTCAACGATAGACCCTCACTTATTCAAGTAGAGTTTACACGTATAATAAAAAGTCTTGGTTTTTTCCATTCAAAATATGTTTCAACACCAAATCTGCCTAGATTTACGAGGGGACATCGAAAACGCCAGGACTCACGATTTAACAAATGTTTGTAATTCCACACTTGTTGGGTTTCTTTCTTTAGAAACACTAATTTAGTTGTACGGCTTTATGGCCATGAGCAATGTCCGTGGGAACACGGGCGGCGTGTTGAACCAGCGAAAGTACATTGCACTTTCGATCGCCTTCGGTAACAGCAGTGCGCGTTCTTGTCTGTTATATTACCCACAAATCCCTCCCGTGACCCTGTCTCCGTGACGTGTCTTGTCTACAGTCGATCGAACATGAGGTCCCACTGGAAAGAGTCGACAAGGAGACACTCGAGAACGTGACAGCCATTAATCTCTGTCTATTGACGCTGACAGAGCTGACAGGCGACCCTGTCATGTTCTTGAACCAGAATCAATTGCACAAGAACTTCACACAAGTTAAGTTACGAGTCTACTTCACTAAACTGAAGCGTGCCATCATGACTATCAAACATCAAGATGTAATTGATAACCATGCCCCTCAGAAACAAATACAAGAATAACTTTGTAGTTGACCTCACATTAAGTACTCGTACAGCATGTCAGTAGGGGTAGACAAACGCCAATTTACTGTTTCCGATCGAAATTAAATAATACACATATGCCTTTGAGAATACTCCAGACGCAATCAATGACATGAAAGCAAACTCATCGATTTATTCAAATCGTGACGTGATCCTGCCATAGTATTCCGGCTCGAAATTACCATTTTTCAGAGCAATTTTATTATCTTTTCCATTTTCATATGACTATTGACTTTTCTGAGAACCCATTTTTAAATTAAATTTTTCAATCTAGGTTTTCAGATTTTCTGTTTTTCCTCACATTTTTTTAACTTTGCATTGGAAATAATTTAAATAGGCCACTAGATGTATATGTAAATGAAGCAATTTAAACAATTACGTAGCTGACTTCCAAACAGCTTAGATAGCTTTTCTGATGTTAACAAACACGACCATCTTCCTATGGCGAGGTCTGCTCATGTTGCCATGGAAATGCCATCGTGGCCATAATTAATCGAGGAGCAAGGTCATTTAAGTCATAAAATTTCACGCAACACTGTGGAAAATTTTGTGTTGTGAATAGCCATGCAATTAGCGGAATACAACAACAGTGAATGTCCAGTTGTCGCTGAGTTCGAAAAAAAGATCAGTCGGAACTCCTATCATGAATTCCGACTTAAGGAATGTTTGGAACCAAGTGGTAACTGTACACTTATTGTGTCATTGTATGGGGGTAAGATACGTAACGGGATGGATCTCCTTAGGATATATATATGGATATATATATATGGATATATATATATATATATATATATATAGATAGATAGATAGATAGATAGATAGATAGATAGATAGATAGATAGATAGATAGATAGATAGATAGATAGATAGATAGATAGATACACATGTACATGTGATCATTCAGCTATATATCATATACGTCACATAGGCAGTCAGATCGGTTGCTCGTCCGGCCGTTAAATTATCCGTGTTGAATATCCATAGCACCTGGATACACCACGAGTACAATTTCTTATATCCAATGATGAAGTGAAACGTTCATGGATATTATGAGAAGGCGAGTAAAATCATCACTTGCATCTCTACTGGGGGTACTACCTATTTTGATAAAGATCGATTTGTAGTATGCGCCTGTCAGATTCAATTGAACGAGTCTGAAACATGGGTAGATCGATTTCATATTCGTAATGATATGTGTCGAATGTCATGTTTCTCGGCAACAATTTATTCAAGATATTTTTGACATTAATTTATTACGGACCATACAAAATAATAGATGACAACACTCAAAGCAACCCTGTGTCACGAACTGCGTTGTATTGTTCAAAGTGCAAAACTCTTCATCCAATGAAAATCTCTTCCTGAAAATGTCATTATGTATATGTAATATGCAAACCAATTAGCTGACAGGTTTTTAACGACACGATGGAGGGTCTTGATGGGTCACATAGTGCCGCTTGGTTAGTCAAGTAAAACATATTTTGCCGTGCGTGTCGTCAGCTAGTGGTTCATCGAATCGATTACGTGTCACTTTCAGTTCCGACGAGAAGCTTTTCGAGAACTGAGTTGAAATTGCATTCAGCTCTGCAGGTAGGTTACGGCACTTTCTCGTTGAGTGCGCGCGTCCTAGCTTCCAGTATAACTTCATGTATGCGTCGAACTGAGTGAATTTCCCCAAAACTGGGAATTGGTAAGCATGTCTTTGCTTAGCTAAGGAGTGCACACTGTGAACACGTGCACATACCATGCATATACGTCTTGTATTATCGCACAGCCAAGTATGAAGTTGAAGTGTGGATTCGTTTGACCGTTCCAGGCCGCTGATCGTGACCGATTAGTGCTGACGTTTAAATTTCCCAGAGAAGCCGCCTCTTTGTCGGACGCACACCTTGCACTGGTCACAATGTTGACTTGTCTGTAAGATTCAATTAATGATCAACTTTAAAGCAGTGGTGATGTATTTAGTTTGAAAACAAGAAACAACAAATTCACTCAGCCTGTATAATTTTTATTAAAAGCAATATGTTATTGTAAGGGCACGAATACCTATTCAATTACAAGTCCTAGCCAATACGCTCACGGAGCAAAGTAACGCTTCAAAATGGTTCTATTGTTCATTTCAACAATCATTCACGGTGTCTCTGCAACCGCTTTCATATTTTCCTTCGATTAAATCGCGGGTGTTTCTCGGCAAGGTAACAATTTTAGCATAATGCCAGCACAATGGGCGCACTTAAATTCAAGTGTGGTAATTATATTTCACGCGCATTTATGGTCGAATATAAAGGAATCATAGAAAAAACCGATTTCCCAGGCACTCTTCAGAATTCACATTATGGAGCAATACATTTTCTATGCGAGGTTCTGATATGAAGCTTGCTACGGTTGCATCGACGCAACTGCCGTTCTCTGCAATAACCACCAATGACGATAACATTTGAAATGTTAACATCATGCATAGGCCGTTGAGGGAGAGCCTTTATAAATTACGGATTAACGAACTGCACAATTTCTTTCATACGCGTTTAAGGGCCACAGTGTAACTCTTGATGATTTTTCACTGTTTTCGTGTTTGATGACATTTGAAAGTTCTACTCCCCAAAAAACGTTGCAACATCCCCTTATCAGCTTATCAACATAGCATGTATAAATGCTAGGCTCCCTATAAAAACCCTCTATGTATCTTGCCAATACTGCGTCTATAAGTGTAGAATTGTATCATTATTGTTTACATTTGAATTCTAGTCCGGACTAGAATTCACTTGTCAACAATAACAATGTAGTTTACTCATGTACAGGCTGATATGACAAGCTGAATGCTGTATATCCCAATATACTTTGAGGAGTACAGGAGTAGAACAAGAAACTGTAATCGACCGGAACAAAAATTGTGAAAACTCATCAAAAGTAACTGATACTGGCTCTTTAAAGGGAAGAGGTCTTCTTTTTTCACATCACAGTATTGCACGGTCTCCATCAGAAAGTCAGACAGCCATACGTCCATATACTCTTTCAACAGAATGTGCACCCGTGTGCGTACGCGTTACTGCGCAACTTCAGGCGCGTGAACAAGTGACGTCACAATGCAAGACGGAGCTTATAAACTTTGTACTGTACTGACATACCGTTTCAAGAGTTATATCAGAAGGCGATTTAAATGCTACATTTAATTTCAGTGGACAAAAAGAGAAAAATGATAGGGAAAAAGAATAATAGTATTTGTATCATCAAACATTGAATCGAAAAAAAGGATTTTTGATGAAGTTTGATAATTTTTTTCACTTTGTTTGTTTTCAATGTAAAGTGCAGTTTCTTGTTCTACTCCCCGAAGCATGCTAAGATACACAGTATTCAGCGTGTCAACCTAGCCAGTACATGTGCTAACTTCATTGTTATTGTTGACAAGTGAATTCTGGTCCGGACCAGTATTGAAATGGACACAATAAAAATTCATTCTACACGTGTAGACGTTTTATGGACATAAACAATCGGCGTTTCAGTATATTTTGGGAAGTAGGACAAGAGTTTGCAATTGCCGTGCAAAACAAAAGTAGTGAAAAGTTCATCAAAAGTGACAACTACTGGACCGTTTGAGAACTAAAGAGAGAATAAATGCACCATGTAGTTGAGGAACTTAGGCACAATTTGATCTTAAATGTAGAATGAAGTGACGTGCGACAGCTTTTCAGAATGACATGATTAATTATAAGAAGATGAACGAGCTGCCAGTGTGTAAAGAAAAACAATTTCCGTTTTTCTATTACTTCAGGACTGTGGAATCTAGCCATGCCTCGACGTGTGTCGATCTAGACTGAACGGACCGTTTCTTTGCGTTTCTGAGGTTACAATTCATTTACCTCTTGTATAGATCAGTGCTACATTGTACCAAAACATCTGGCGTGGTTTCAATGACGATTTTGATTCGGCAACTGTTTACATTTTTGATATGCTGTGTTGATGCTCGGAGGTTTCTTTCCATCGATCAAATTCATAAAACTGTAGAGTACAAAGACATCTGACTTCAATGAGTTTAAGCATAAACGATTCAGATTGTCGTTATATTTGTCTATCAACTTTTCTCTATGCGATCACGATTGTGGTAAGCGGATGACATTGCAGCGTGACTCACGACTTGAATCACGTTCAGCAGTCATTGAAATTAAACCTTGCTGATTTATGAAGCTAAAAATATTCCCAGTTCACGTGCATCGTCATATTGGCTTTTGCATCAATATGTTGTTGACCTTGTCAAAGTGTGGCCATCTTATGAGTTGACTCCAAAGAGCCCCAGATGGTCGTCAAAATTTTAAAATACGTCGTTTCTGTGACGATTTCATGATCAACCCGACCATGTACGTTTGTGTAACAACTAATGATAGCGTGGTCAGTGGACGTGCCACGAAATGCCATTTTAATAATCAGAACCGATTCGTTTTAATTAAAATCTGCCTTCTCAACAAATCGGTTGATTTCAATCAAATTGATTCATATCTGCGCATGCATGCACATCGAGCAATTTGTTTGACGGGGTTAATTGACTGAACTTGTGCATTCACACTACGGGCTAATGAAATAAAAGAACGAAGTTGTATAGATTTCATCTCGCTGGTTTTGTTATTAAATTTCCAATACGTGTGTAATGTATACACCCTATTTATTGAGATGGCGTAATGCCCCTTCATTCAGGGTATAGTCAAAGCAACTAACATGAGTGCCGGCACAGTTCATTTCACGCTGGTACTTGTATGGCTAACTTGGAGGATGCAAAACGTAATATATTAAAAAAAAGACAAAAACGCGTCTCGTAAACCCTGGAGACAGTCAATGACCATAATTACAATGTAAGAAGATAAACCGTCGTTTTAACGAATGAAACGGAAATCTGCTCAAAGTATATTCACCCTTTCAAGATGGTGATAGAAATTGGCCGCTTTAGTTCTCAATAATAGTTCAAGTACTTTCGAACCGCGAGTGTCCATCATACACTATGTGCTATCACAACGATGTTGGCTACCAACCAACCAACCAACCAATGAGTATTTACTTCAGTTTTTGGCACAAGTGAAAATTACTCTTTCTGAGCCAGCACGCACAAGACAGAAAGTGACGGAAGTATTTTGTGACGAAAGCATTACGTTGTCATACGTCAGCTTTGATAAGAATACACGTCTCTCCCCAGGAACGCTAACAAATCATGTCGCGTGTAAACGCCCCTTTCCCCCCGGGAAAGTGTACTGATTCTGCGCAATGAGAGGATATGTCGCCCTCACTTCAAACACGGAAAGGTGGCCAATAGTCACTGCACCTTCTGCTTTACGACGGCCTCTACAGTCAATGCTGACCGCCCGTAAGTTTTTGTTTTCGCGTTTTATTTGTCTACCAAAGTTTGCGTCTGTTTTCTTGTGTCAGTTTGTTTCATCATCGGCTTCCGAAACCATATCATTTGCAAAGCATAGAACTAAAAGGCTGAACCGTGCGATCGTTTGTTTAATGAACGGGAATAATTAACAACCACAAGGGTCTCACGTAGAGGAATCGTGCATTTCTTAACT
>LD343566.1:79822-110534 GCA_001465055.1 Ptychodera flava | reverse complement strand
AATAGAGCTGGAGGTCTGATTTTTGGTATATAGTGATAACCATTGGAAACAATTTTTTTCACAAATGTCACATGACCTTGATGACCCTTGACCCCAAATATACATATCTGTCCATAACTCAGTAACCACAAGGGCTACAGCCCTCATATTTGGTATGATGGGAGACCTTATGGTACCATAGGTCTTGCCTCATTAAATATGCACATATCTAATTTTGGGCAAGCCAACAGAGCTGGAGGTCTGATTTTCGGTATATAAGGATAACTATGGGATACAATTTTTTTGACAAAAAGTCACGTGACCTCGATGACCTTTGACCTCAATTATACATATCTGTCCATAACTCAGTAACCACAAGTTCTACACCATTCATATTTAATATGATGGGAGACCTTATGGTACCATAGGTCATGCCTCATTAAATATGCACATATCTAATTTTGGGCAAGCCAACAGAGCTAGAGGTCTGATTTTTGGTATATAGGGATAACTATGGGATCCAATTTTTTTGACAAAATGTCATATGACCTAGATGACCTTTGACCTCAAATATACATATCTGTCCATAACTCAGTAATCACAAGGGCTACACCCTACATATTTGGCATGATGGGAGACCTTATGGTACCATATAGGTCATGCCTCATTAAATATGCACATATCTAATTTTGGGCAAGCCAACAGAGCTAGAGGTCTGATTTTTGGTATATAGGAATAACTATTTGATACAATTTTTTTGACAAAATGTCACGTGACCTCGATGACCTTTGACCTCAAATATACATATCTGTCCATAACTCAGTAACCGCAAGGGCTTCACCCTTCATATTTAGTATGATGGGAGACCTTATGGTACCATATGTCATGCCTAATTAAATATGCACATGTCTAATGTTGGGCAAGCCAACAGAGCTAGAGGTCTGATTTTTGGTATATAGGGATAACTATGGGATACAATTTTTTTGACAAAATATCACGTGAACTCGATGACCTTTTTTCCATAAATATACATATTTGTCCATAACTCAGTAACAAAGAGTCATATACCCTTCATATTTGGCACGATCTTAGACCTTATGATGCCACATGCAGTACCTCATAATTGTGCACATTTCTAATTTTGAGCTAGCAATAAACCTAGTGTTCAGATTTTTTGTTGACAGATGTAACACAAGGAAAGAAAGTTTAGTTGGAAAAAAGACATGTAACGGTAATGACCTTTGCCCTCTCTGAATACATTTGCCTTCTTTTTCCCACTTAAGATTGCTTTGGCCCCGGCATTGCTGCTTGCAGCTATATTTTTCTATATAGAGTCGATGGTGCACCTTATAATGACAGAAGAAAGTTGAAGACAAGGTAACCAAACTCAAAACAGCCTAATTCCTCATAATTCCAAGAAAACTAAGATTTGCAATGAGAATAAGAAGAGTTATCAATTGTTTGTATCCAGATGTTTCGTGTCTTATTTCCCTGTGTACTATACAGCGGGCAGTCTCATTAATCACTTACAACAGTTGTAAGCGCACGCATCAGTGACCGATAGTCACTGATTGCCGAGATCCAACGATTTGCGATGCACGGACAGGTTTCTCAACGCCGATGCTTCACGTATTGAAAGCAAATGTAGGTGTCTGAATACCACATCATGAATGCAAAATAGATGCAAAATTCAAAATACGTTGACTTTATCTACCATCTGACTAATAACCCTACTGCAGACAGACAGAAAATTATTATTTTAGTTAAACAAACAGAAACAAAACATTTCTACCACCTCTATTGGTAGAAATAATTGTCATGATAGTAACAAGACAAATCACATGGTTTGAAAATCGCTTTTGATTAGATAACCGTCAGGTTATCGCACATATTTCTAGCTTATAAACATTTGTGTTGAGATGTATTTTTACTAGGAGCCACTGATTATATATAATATAGTATAGCGCCATTTCATGCAATGCATTGATCGAGTAGTGTCACTTCTTTTTTCCACACGATGAATGCATTTACCACACAAGCCAAAAGCATTACAACGTCCAAGATCGCAAGTAAATTGCATATTTCAAACGCAGACATCCATAGGAACATGACACAAGACCCCATGGTAACAAAAACAGTAGCATCAGTGGCTGTCTCGAAATTATAATGTGATTTAAAAAAAAATTCTTTCCAACATTTTCTAAGTTCAAGAACACGACAGATTACACGAGTTTTGCGAAAAGCTAGGTCCATACTAACATGTGACATAAGCCATTAGAACATAGTAGTATTGACTCCTGTGTCTCATGGTGCTTTATGTTTAGCAATTGAGTTCACCTTAAACGATTTTTCCCGAATTTCACTCGTTGGCCTCCTGCAGCATTCTGATCCAGTCGTCTGATAAATTTTGATGTGAACTTTCTTCCTTCTAGGTTTGACGACATCTCGATATCATTTTAAATATATAAATATTTATTGAAAGGTTCAAGCCAAAATTTATGCCGGATAAAACAGTATGATAATGTGAATCCTAAAATCGGGAGGGAAAAATAATATGATGTAAAACTGCTGATATACTTTGCATATCTCCTGTTTGAATTTTTAGTCAGGTGTCAAACATCAGTAAATCTTGGATAATTTGTTTCTCTGATACCAACATTTGCACGGTAACCCCAAATTTTTATTCTTGATTTTGAAGTGACTGATCGAAAGATTTCTTAAGGAAAATTTGAGAAAAAATTTAAGTTTTTGACTTTGAAGACGCATATAACCTTAAAGCCAGCTCTTTAAATAGAAAAATGATTTTCACAACATACTGAATCAGTCCCTTTAGGCAGATTTTGGTGAAAACTGTTTTTCTAAACGTATTTCATGATAGTAATTCAACATCTAAGATAGAATTCAAATATATGAACAATTCATTCAATCATTCAACTTAAATTTATCTATTGATAATTTACATGACGAACTAACCCTTTGAGTCGTGAGGAAAAATGCATGATTGGAATACGGGTAATGAGGTTCTGGTTGTTTCACTGCTGTTACCATTTTAGTCGGGCGCCGCCTAGTGGTTATCCTTGAACCTTTGTCTGTATGTACATACACGGATGTTGAGAGGTTAGCGTTTGTTCACGTTGTATAGCCCAAAATACGAGGTAGTTCACTGTTGAATCAGACGTAACACTTGAAGATGTCGTTAATATCTGATCGCAAGTCGTTAGATACCAAGCTGCCAGCTGCTGTGACGATGCTTTACATGCAGAGTCGACGCCTCCTTAGAGAAACATGTGCTCGGAATGGTAATTACTGACGGCGTCAATCTTCATTGTATGTTTAGGTAACAAATGGGTCTCTTCAGCAGCAGCAGAGGTCCAATTAACTAGAATTTCCATTAACAAGACCGCGAAAATACCACAATATTTTGGTAAACGTATATATGAATATTACTTGGATGATAGCATATTAATTTCTTTTTCTAGGATCAATGACCTTATGTCTTGATAAGAACATATCCTCCTCATTCAATTAAAACTATTGTTTAGGTTTACTGTTTATGCATTCAAAATTGCTTTCAGTAATATGACGGCACAAAAGACCTGTCCTGTTCTGTAAATTACTGTAATGATCGACATTTTTTTTTTTTTTTATACAAAACAATTTTGCGATGTATTACGCAACTTTGGAATCGGAATGCCCGGTACGATTAGCAGGGTCACTCACTGAACATATCGAGAGACTGATTGCAGGAGTGTGTAGTGTCATTTCCAGAGGCAGTAAGATTCTTTCATGTAGACTATTTGAAGGATTGACGAAGTCCATGCAACCGTACAAGACCATATTGTACACAGTTAATTGTCAGATTGCTGTGACTTCTGTAGGACGTCCATCTACTCCCTGTCACAATATTACAGCCAAGGTTGGGTCGGAAAATTTCCTTAGGAGCATTTGTTAAAATAAGTAAAACTTCCGAATAAAAATATGATCGGAACCTTTAAATGTTTGTAAAATCATTCATCGGCCCGACTGCTATTGTTCCCGCTGTAAAGTTATATATATATATATATATATATATATATATATATATATATATATATATATATATATATATATATATATATATATATATATATATATATATATATATATATCATTAATACCATGTTGAGAACGAAGTATTTGACCTGACATCAGAGTCTTCAGATGAAATTGAAACAATATTAAGTCTAAGTCGGAATTTTGTGCGCTATGTCAACATTTAACTTTCATCGAACTTTCCCGTGACGCGTATTTTGCTAAAATTAGAATTAGTTTTACATCTCGTACATCAAGTTTTGTTTCTCCCTACGCCCTGTACAAACACTACTGACTGTAAATTATAGTCATGCGTACCTGGCATGGAAAAACATTCACAACTTTCCGTGCAATCACAGTAATTACGATGTCTAAACATGCGCTTTATTACAGGATATTATTGGCAGCCCTAAGCCCTTGTCGATATCACCGACAAGCTGTCATAAAACATGTGTTGAGACAACTTGTCCTTGTCGGTACTGTTATCGTGTTGTTGTTTGTGTTCACGGTTGTAAAAGTTAAACCCTGCAGTTATGATATTACTAAGTGCCAAGTGATGTCTGACACTAGTCGAGGAGAAATACGACTCCGTATCTGTAACAAAATTCCTTTTAGTGAAAATCTCACCTAACAAATGCTTAGAAATGTCGTCTAAAGTTTTATCTTTGGATATATTTGACAAACAGATACAACATAATGACAGAGACCAACATTGCAAACACATTCATCTTTACCATGATGGTATTTACGTCATTGTACAATGTGGACCAATGTGTTTTTTGTAAGAGAGTTTACAAGCACGCGTGATCTTTCCAAGTATGTAAGAGAAATAATAATGCCACATTGTGATCGATCATTAATATCATCCTGCGGATCGTGGTAATTGCAAGAGAATTCGGCTTATATTAAAATTTTGCATGGTTTCGCCATCTACACAATTAGCTATCTGGTAGAGCTTTGCGATAAAAACAAATATGTGTTACGTGCCACTGCAAAAATGACACCTGTTAACATCTGAAAATTCTCTTTGAAACTTTATAGGATACAATAATACCCTTTGTAATCTATATTTTAAGAAATATTCATTTTTCTTGCAAACAAAAGTTGGTCGATTTGTTACTTTATAATTAGCATCAAATGAAATGTTTCTTGATTACGTACCATGCTATTAAATCACCAGATTTCAGCGGCTTTGATCTTTCCTTTGGGTATTCAGCACGTTACATAGTCTATAAAGCGGTGTTAGTAAGACCTTGTGTATCTGGAAACATCATTTCAACATTTTAGTCATTTCAAATTTGATTCAGGCAAATGACATTTATTCCCCGCCTCTCTTCTGTAAGTCCTTGGATGCAGTATACGCAGTGTTTATTTCACCAAGAAAGAAAAGAAAACTGGCTTATGTTTTGGCGATGTGTCTTTCTTTCGATCTTGGCCGAAAATCGCACGAAAGTTCATACCTGATACTTCATCTGCTTCAACAATCTTCATTTCGTGTGATTTTCGGCCGAGTTTGAGAGGCACATCGCAAAAACAACACAAGAGTGTATATCAGTCACTATGTATAGGTAGGCGGCGCCAACGTCAGTAAAGTATACGTTCAGTGCGAGGTGACTTGAATGTTGCTCATGCTTGTTTTTGCGATGTAAAATTAGTCGAACTCGGCCGAAAATCACACGAAACAAGCGTTTTTTGAAGCAAATTAAGTATCAGGTATGAATTTTGAAAATAAGAGAAAACGATCGACGGTAAGTTTGTTTTCATGCCTGTAATTTTTATTTCATGTGTGCAAATTTTTTTCCATGCCTGTAATTATTTAGTACTGTTTGCTATCAGCCTGGGTCAAAAGCCTACTTTTGCCTTAAATATGGCATTGTTGAACCCAACAAATATCCCTATTTACATGCACTACTCAGTTGCCCTCAGAATCGACGTTTTATTCACCACGCTGATAACGCTTGTTTTCCGCACCATGCTACATAGTCGATGGCTGTCACAAGACCTATATCATGAGCTATCGCCATCACCCCTTTTCAGCAAATTTTGCTCCATTGCAGGCATGAAGTGAGTAGTGTTAGGGTAGGGCATGTAGATAGAGATACCAGTTGGATTCAAGAATGCTAAATTTTGGGCGAAAGGTCAGCTTTTGAGCAAGGATGAACTCCGCAATCAGTACTTGAGGGTTCAAAGGTCACAAAGCTAAAATAAAATTACAGGCATGTTTTGAATTCCTTACATAATACCTGTATTTTTTTTTGTTGTGCCTGTGATTTGCCGTCAGCCTGGGTCAAAAAGCCTACTTTCGCCTAAAATGAGTCATTGTTGAACCCAACAAATATCCCTATTTACATGCTCTACTCAGTTGCCCTCATAATCGACGTTTTATTCGTTCACGCTGACAACGCTAGCTCTGCATGGCAGGGCTGTGTGTTACCAGCGTTACACGGCCTCCCATAACAGCACTGCTGACCTCCATAGACAAAACCGCTGGTAGCACCTCAGAAATACGACGCGCAATTTCTCTGCCAAAAACAGCCGATCTTGAATCAAGAACTTGCATTAATCTTCGTTTTCGAGCACACCCACCTCGCCTACGTGCACGATGTGCTCAGCCACGCTCGTAAACTTACACAAAGCCTATTTTTCTCTCTCTATGCGAGGGAAGCGTTCGTATCCGCCGCCATTTTTGATATCATTCAACCCATGAGCACTCGGGCGAAAACCAGGCTTGCAAAAAAAATAAGAACGCTAGTTCTGTGCTTGCTTACTTCACCGTGCTACATAGGCGATGGCTGCCACAAGACCTATATCATGAGCTGTCATCATCACCCCTTTTTCAGCAACTCTTCCATCGCAGGCATGAAGTGAGTCGATTCTGAGCGCATTTGAGTAGTGAATGTAGACAGAGATACTTGTTGGATTTAAGAATGCTAATTTTGGGCGAAAGGTCATCTTTTCACCAAGGATGAACGAGGCTATCAGTAGGTTCTAAGGTCACAAAACTTAAAAAAAAACTACAGGCATTGAAAAAAATTACAGGCATAAAAATAATTACAGGCATGAAAAAAAATTACAGGCATGAAATACAAATAACAGGTATAAAATCATTATAGGCATGAAATGAAAATGAAAGGTACGAAAAAAAATACAGGTATGAAAACAAATTACAGGTAGGGAAAAAAATTACAGGAATGAAAAAAATTACAGGTATAAACAAATATACAGGCATGAAAAAAAATACACGCATAAAATAATAATTACAGGTATAAAAAATTACAGGTAAGAAAATTACAGGCATGAAAAAAATTAGACGTATAGTAAAAATTACAGGTATAAAAAAATTACAGGTATGAAAAAAATAATTACACCTGTGGCCTCATTAAGCCACCGTAGAAACGCAACGACTTCAATATAAATATTTGCAGGTATCGTGTTTTATATCTCCCCAAACGACGTACAAATACAACTGACGGCAGTTAACATAAAACAGTACTTGGCAACAGTAAACATCGACGACTGTAAATTTCATCCCAGAGATTACTAGGTATTAAAATAATCAGATTACATGTCTGATAATTTTTACAACAGTATTATAGTATGCACTTCACGATGTCGGTAAAACCGACAAAGGCGGGTAAATGAGGGGCCAGCATGGAAACCTGACCATGGCGTTGTTACCCTCCAAACATAAGCCTTTGTCGACTTTACCAAACCTTGTCATAAAATGCATGTCTAGATGCCCGACTTAACACTTGAAAACAGGAGTATCGGCGATGTTGTTCAGAGCATTCAAAGTTTGCAAGTCAAACATGGTTATCTTTATAATTCAGACATTTGAAATTTTCACAGTGTAGAGTAAACTTTACTATGTCTGGTTTGTGTATGGAGGCATAAGGAACACACTTTACAAACGTTGTCGCCAATGGACTTTACTTCCTTTCCCTTTTCCCTTGGCACAGCTCTGCAATTTGATAAATTTCTTGTTAATTTATTATTTAGAATACTTTTTCTAATCTGACAATGACTAGCACTAAAAGACGTCATACATTGGATTACTACTCTATTCTTTAGGAAATAAAATACTGACACATCGCATCATATGTTTTGTCGCAAGGCAATATCATCGATTTTAAGTGATTGTGTCTAGCAGAAATAAACGCAGTCCGATTTCAGTCATAAATAACACATCAACATGTTTGGTCGCTGATTCTGTGATGCAAATGAAATGTAACACGTGATATCCTCGAAATGTAAACATGTGATCTCCTTGAAGTTAATTACTGACATCTGTAATCTCATGATTTGAGACATGGCATTTATGATACACACGTTTATAAGCCAAAAATGTTTATTTGTGCCAGGCACACCTTTTATTTTTTTAGAAAACCACCGCCTGTAAATTATCATTATGATTGCGCACCACTAGTCCTGTGCTGCAGAAATATATAGAGTGTTATTAGAGTTCGAAACGAATAAAGTTGCACCTAACTGTTTAGAGTTCGGAGACAAAATTCCAATTTATGCTCAAGCAAAGGCATATGTTTCATTGTTGCCAGTGAATTTATATCTAGCTGTTTCTTTCCACCACTCCTTTAGTCTACCGTTTGATAAATGCATACCACTGCAAAGTGTTCTTTCAGATATTTATTTCAAATATTTAATGTCGAAAAATGTTCCCTTCAATGATATTAATTGTATATATAAAAAACAGGCTGTGTTTACGTATAACGAAAACATTGTGCATTATTTATTGACGAAGACATAGTGCCAATCAGGCATGCTTTCATTCATTACAGAAGATGGTCAAGAAAGAATTTGGAGAGAATTTGGTTTATTACGATTCTGCCGTGTGTTATGGTCAATCGGAGTATTTTAGAAGAAAACATCGACCACATAAATGTCTACGGCCAATACATGGTCACCTATTTTAAGTTTCATTTACCATTAATGTCTTTCAGAAAAAGAAATCGACTTGAAGGTGCTGTTTACCAAATAATTATAAGTTGTACGTTTTCACAAATTCTCATCTCCTATCTGAAATTTGGCTCGACAGAATATCACATTTCCAATTGTAAAATATGGTTTGTCATCCATCCAGTAACTATTAAATTATTAAAGCAACCTATCTTCATGACGGTCAAATCTGTACATTTGTACTGTCACAGTGGTATGATGAAATTTGCCTCATCGCATAAAATCATCACTTACTGTGAATTACCGACGTTTTGACTGAAAACTCGAAACTACAAATGTGAAACAAATGCCTGGATTATTTAAAAGTGCTGCAAGCTGTTGCATTTGAACTGCTTTCCTGTCCGTTTTTCTAGGTATTGAATGGTCAAATAAGTAGCCTGCCAATGATGTTGCCTTCATGCATTTGAAGGTCAGCAATTGCATGTATCAGTGAAAATAATATCTGCAGAGTCCATCACTTAAAACATGATTGGAACTAGTTTTATAAACTTAATAGTTTCAAACCGCTAACAAACTTATTTAATATTACACCACATTTGCTTACAATCTTAACTATTCTATTCAAACTTTGCGATCTTGTGTGAGAGTGACGAGTAGAAATAAAGCGTTTCAGTATCTGATTTAATTTGCCCTCAACATATGACCAAAATTAATATTTTCATAAAATATCTGAGCTTTTCTATATTTTCTTGGACACTTATATAATAGTCCAGATCATGACATCCTTTCCCAACACAGATGTAGGCTTAGTGGGTGCGGCCGATTGGGGCAATCGGCCATACCCATCATGTCTATTAAAATTCATGAGTTTACTGTTCTTATTTACGCACACACTTACATCCATTTGAAATGTGGGGAATGGCTAATACATCAGGTTGGCAACCCCATACGTGGGCAGTGAATTAATATAACGCTTTGTAAGACAGTCAAGATTCCGAATAAAGCAAGACAAATTTGTTGATTCTCCGCTCCTGGCTCAATGGTCGTAGAGAGCGACGAACCATTCAGGTAGAAGAAAACCACTTTACCTCCATGGACTAACGTACGCATGACCGAAAATAAAACTACTGGTTACTGCCAGTATTTACTGAAATTTATGCCAAAGTATCAACCGATGCGCATTAGTGAGCTATTAGTCCTATGGCTGATATGAGTCAAGAGTGCTTGGCTATGACGCCGTAGCCGTATTGTAGACCTTCCACGCAGAGCGTACTAGCGCTCCTGTAGACGCCAAAGTAGTAGCCGTGACCCTTCTTGTATTTTACATGCAGTCTTTGGTCAAAGCAAAATTTGCACCCATCAAAGTCTATCTGTTCATGGTGATTTGCGTTCTTCAATTATGCTTCCCCCGTTGTTGTGGAGGTAATGTAGTGAACGGAGCATGTAAACGGGGTGTACAAAGCATCACACCTAAGGTGCATCCCATACGTTGACAGTAGCGCACGCTTAATGGAAAAGACCGATACTTTAAATGACACTTTTAGTTACAATGTTGCTTTCCAATTCACCTACGCAACCATTTAAAAAAGGGTTCATAAAGATGGCCAAAACAGCCAGTTAATACTAACCAGGTTAAAAAACATGGGAAAGGGTGATAAAAATGAGTGATATTATATATATATATATATATATATATATATATATATATATATATATATATATATACTTGTTTAGTTCAAGATCAGCTGGATTAGAGTGGTCAATACTAGAGTAGAGCTAAATACACACACACGTATATGTATATATATATATATATATATATATATATATATATATATATATATATATATATATATATATATATATATATATATATAGGTAAACACATTACTTCAAGTACAAATTAATGAAATCTATTTCTTAAGTTTCATGCATCTTGCAGTCCTCAGATAGACGTGAAAGGGTTGCTAGCTTACTAGCTTGACACTATTACATAATATTATATAGGGCTCAGCCCTTGGTGTCGCGCCAGGGGTTAAGATTGGCAATGTTATTTGTATTGATTCATGATGTAATTGTTACTTCATAAACGTTTATATGACAAGTATGCCCAGTTTCCCTCTGATGAAAGCAGTTCACGTACGTACACGACGTCAAACCCTGCAGCAGGGCAGGTATAGATTTTCTGTAGCGTGTAAAAATTTTGGACAAAAATTGGCAATTTTTACAATGATAACAGCCTATTGCGTTAAACAAGGGACGTATTATGCAATCATTATCATTGCAATGGTAACCGCACTGCCCACCTTCCACTTGCAAGCTGAAAACTATAGCATTCCGTCTAAAAACTGGCAATTTTTGAATCTAATTATTGACACAGGGGGCGCTCTTCTATAATTCAATCCCAGCATTCTTTGCGTATGCCCCCGTTCATATACACGACAGTTTTCTCCCTTTATCTATATTAACGATATTTTGTATCAGCGACAAGGTGCATAATAACATTTACTGGCTAATAAAAGAGGTATATTTTATAAAAGGCATGTTATATACCGGTAATTTGTTTCGTATTTGTTTATTTACGAGTACTCAAAAAAAAAACATGGCGGCGCCCATGAAAGAAGGGTACACTTCCGGTTACTCGCATAGTATATTATGAATAAGCGCATGCGTAGTCAGTAAGCCGCTAGCGCGACTAATAAATATGATTGGGACGAGCCATTCTATTTGTAGAAGGTGTTCAAATTTTATAAATAATATTTGTTTTGGTGGCGACATTTTACAACCAACTGATAGCGTTTGTTAAGTGCAGATTTATCAGCATTGATAATGTGCAGCTTTTCTGGTATAAAAATATTACATCACTTACTTATGTTAGAATAGCTCGATGCTTTGTCAATGGTTGAACACGAAATGTCAAAAACGTGGTCCTTGCTTCTCAAGTTCCATACAAATTTTGCCAACTCGGTATTGCTTTTGTATCTGTCGTTATGGCTGAGAGAGGGTTTTATATGGGCCTTATTGATAACATCTTCAAGACGCGCTACGCTAACGACATGCAATCGTTCTGCTTACCCTGCTTGAGATGGTGTTCAATTGAACGCCATCTCAAAGCACAGGCTGACCCTGCTTGAGATGGTGTTCAATTGAATGCCATCTCATCGCACAGGTTGATCCTGCTTTAGATTGGGGTTCAATTGAACACCGTCTCAAAGCACAAGCAGGACATGTCATGTGTTGGAGAATGAAAACTTCTGATAAACAAATAGGCCACATTGTGTTATAATTGTGAATAAAACTGGTATGTTTGAGAGAGTGCTTGTACTGTTTCAAAGTAAAAAAGCATTTAATAAAAGACTAGGTAACAGCATTTCAAAAATTCAGCAAATCTAAGTGAACTGATCATTAATTTAAGAAAATTTAATATGTACCTGACAATATTATGTAAACACAAAAAATTAGACATTTTGGCTACCAGCATAACACCAGCTTTTCCCGAACATTGTGTAGAGACAATGGTAAAGACCACACAAATCTTGTTCCAGCTTCGAACATACAGGCAGCAATCTCTTCACTATTGACTGTAATTGTTGCAAAGGCTGTCTTCAGAAAGTTGATTTTTAGAGACTGTTCACAAAATAAAACTAAATCAATGTGGTAAACACATGTAATGAACCGTACACTTTGGTTGTAAATCCTCTCTTGTTACAAGCAACAAACTAGTTTGCAAGTTCCCAGAAGAAATTATAATCAAACACAGCACAGAGTGTGTCCTATTACGGTATTTACGAACACATGTATCTTTAAACAATGCCAATTACACAACTACTGCTACAGAATCTAGATACATGTAGCAAATTTTGACTATGGCAGGGATCGCCCCACGCTGGTCGGCGCCAACCGGCACTCTCAGTCGGCGACCATCACAGGAAAGCCGCCGACCACCGCCTCATTGTTTCCAATCGAAACAATGACTTGTTTCATCGGTGCCAATTTCTAAAGACGATTTCTAAAAGAGGCTGCTAGTTTACGAATAAAAACTTGCGAGCCTGATGTGGTACTACCTCACTTTGTGATCTACCACAGTGCTATACAGATCGAGCTCTCTACCATTCAGCAAGTTACGTCGCCATCAGTTACAACGCAGCATTTTATAGCCATGTCTCTGTACCAGTTTATGACTCCCATCAAACGTAAGAAACCTGCCGAAGAAAACCAAGATCCACTGCAGTCGTCTAAGAAAGCAAAGCCCGGTGACAGCGTTTCCAAGAGAAAACAAGCATGTGCCTACCGACACGAATGGGCACAGTGGCGTGAGACGTGGCTCTACTATCGACAGGACGAAGGCATGTACTGCAAACTGTGCCAGAAGTATAACAAGCGTCCCTTTGATAGAGACACTTGGAACAAGACACCCTGTCAAAGACTTCGCCTAGGCAGTGTGAAAGAACACGAGCAGAGCGCTGGTCACCTTGATGCCCTGAAACTCGAACTCTTATCCACCACCAGCCATAACATCGCCGAGGTAATTCAGCCGGAAGTTGGTCATGACGCGACCGTTTCAGCCTTCAAGTGTCTATACTTCTTGGCTAAACGTCGCATTCCCCATGTCGCAAACTTCGAGCCACTTTTAGACTTTCTGACTCAGCTGGGTTTAACAGTGAAAGACGACCTTCACGTTGTGAAGAATGCTACATACTGCAGCGACCACTCCGTGAGAGATATGGGCTCAATTTTGACAACTTGGTTGGTATCGGGACTGACGGCACTGCTGTTATGACTGGCAAACACAATGGTGTCGTGAAACGTCTACAGCAGGTTGCAACTTCAGCGATTGGTATCCACTGCACTTTAACATCAAGGTATCCGTTGGTTTCCTGTACTGAAATTAAATCGACAACACTTTTTTTCAGTTTTGGTGATACTTTTACGTACGCTTCAGCACATTTTGGCACATTTCAGTGTAGTTTGGTACCATAGTGAACGGGGAACTACACGCAAGAAACACCGTGCCACTTTTCACTATCATTGGTTCAGAATTGAGAAATTTGAACGAGCGAGAGTTGTACGGTCTGTTCAGTACATTAAACGCCATTGTTTTGTATGGGAAATCGAGCTGATTAGACACATCGTAAAATGAAAAATACTTCTGAAAAAAATCGTTGGTTTAACTTTTTCATTTCGCTGTTATTTTTTATAATAATCGGTATGACACATATCATGAAGGGTAACTAAAACTCTATGGTTTTATTTTTTTGAGTTTCCCTCTTATTTTTATGAAATGACGAGTTGAAGATCGTTTTGCTGTTAACTGTGTTTTTACTTAATTTTGCATATGGCTGTTATAGCTTATGTATTTTTGGAATTCCCATGTGAAATTCTTCCCAAAATATTATAATTGTAAGGGCAACATATACGGGAAATAGGACCTGTTACTCTTTCATCAATATTTAGCTGTGCAGCAAGGAAATACGGCGAAATTTTCAACATGACGCGGAAGGTACAATTTACTCTCTGAATACGTACTTCACGAATGTGTGGCGAAAATTCGGGACGCTATTACCGTACAAAATGGGGCACCTTTGGGCTGTAGTGAGAGGACATAATGCAAGAGAGTGTAGGCGAAAGTTAACATGTGAAAAGTGCAAGAAAAGACATCCAACAAGTCTTCATGATGACTCCAAGGATCAAAAACCTCCCAACGAAACCAACGAAACTTCATAAGCATCAGCAGTGTCATGCAAAGCAGAGTTGGGAGATAGCAAAGGTACGTCTATGATAGTTCCAGTGTGGGTGTCTGCCAAAGAGTCTCCCTCTATAGAAGTCCTTACATATGCATTGTTGGACACAAAGCGACTCAACATTCATCCTGGAAGATATTGCAAAATCGGTCTCTAGTGCGACTGAAACTGTCAACGATGTCTTCAGCATCATCCATCATTGACTGTAAGGTGATCTCAAATCTTATCAGAGGTATCAGTGGTATGTCTTCATCTACTCGCATAGACATTCCACAATCGTGTACCAGAGACTTCATTCCAACTGACAGATCTCACATCCCTACCTCGAGCACAGCAAAGACATGGTCTCATTTACATAGAATAGCCCATGAGCTTCCCCATTGCAAGGTTGTGAAGTAGGATTGCTCATTGGCTACAACTGCCCACAAGCACTGGCACCAAGAGAGACTATAATTGGAAAGGGTGACGAACCTTACGCTGTCAAGACTGACCTGGGATGGAGCATTGTAGGCTATGGAGATTCAGCGATTCATAATGGCACACATTTTTGCAACCGTGTCTCTGTAAAGGAGGTTCCTTTCTTGTCTCCGAAACAAGTGATCAACATATTGGAAGCTGATTTCACAGAAAAGGCCCATGGAGAGAAAATCATTTCACAGGAGGATATCCAGTTCCTCAACATCTTAGAGACGGGCATACAACAGAGAGAAGATGGTCATTACTGTATGCCACTGCCATTTAAGTCTGAAAAAACCGTTACTGCCAGACAACAAGAGAGCATTACCAATTCGCCTGCAACATTTGAAGAAGAAGTTCACCAAGGATCCAAAGTATTATGCAGACTATAAGACATTTATGAACGACGTCCTAGAGAAAGGTGATGCTGAGAAAGCAGACTCCAAAGTTGTCGAAGGGCAAGTCTGGTACATACCGCACCATGGAGTGTACCACCCTCACAAACCTGAGAAGATAAGAGTAGTCTTTGATTGTTCAGCACCCCATGGAGGGACTTCCTTGAATGATCATCTACTCACAGGACCAGACTTTATAAACAATCTGATTGATGTATTGTGTAGGTTCAGAAAATATCCTATAGCAGTCACCTGCGACATAGAGAGGATGTTTCATCAATTCCTTGTACACGGTGAAGATTGCAATTACCTAAGGTTTTTTTATGGTGGGAGAACGGTGACATCAACACTGAACCCCAAGAATATCGCATGAAAGTACATCTATTCGGAGCAGCATCATCTCCTTGATGTGCAAATTATGGCATGAAACATCTAGCTAATGAGAAGACTTCTACATCGACGATGGTCTTACCAGTAAAGAATCAACAGATGAAGCAATTTAAGTCGTAAAAGAGGCACAAACAGTGTGCGCCAAGGGAGGATTACATCTCCGCAAGTTTATCTCGAACAGCCGAGAAGTAATGGACTCAATTCCCATCGATGAAAGAGCCAGTGGAATAAAAGACATTGACTTGAGTCATGACAGTCTACCAACAGAGAGTACTTGGGATCCAGTGGTGCGTAGAGACAGATACGTTAAAATTCAACATACAGGCCAAAGATCAACTTGCAACACTGTGTGGTATCCTGTCTACAGTAGCCTCTATTTATGATCCACTCGGATTCCTTGCTCCATTTGTGCTAATTGGCAAAAGAGTTCTCCAAGAAATGTGTCAGAAGAACATCAGCTGGGACGAGCCACTACCCGGCAACCTACGCCCACTATGGGGTAAGTGGAAAGCTGATTTTGAGAATTTGAATTGCAAGGAGTTACATACCACCAGATTTTGGACCAGTCCTTACCACCGAACTACATCACTTTTCAGATGCCAGCACCAGTGTCTATGGACAGTGCTCATACCTAAGACTCGTTGGTCAGAATCAAGTACACTGTTCATTCATAGAAGGAAAGGCAAGAGTTGCTCCAATCAAAATAGTCACCATTCCACGTCTAGAGCTGACTGCAGCAATGGTGTCCGCAAACATAAGCAGTAAACTTAAAAGTACTTCTGGACAGACTCACAAGTAGTACTGAGGTACATCGCAAATGAAGCCAGAAGATTCCATGTATTTGTAGCTAATAGGATCCAAAGGATCAGACAAGTATCGGAGCACAGTCAGTGGCATTATGTGCCAACCAGAATGAATCCAGCAGACCACGCATCTAGAGGAGTCTTTGCGACAGAGTTACTAAACTCAAACTGGTTCAAAGGACCAGACTTTCTTTGGGAAAGAGAGTTGAAGTTAGTAGAGGAACCAGCTTACGAATTGAGTGTTGGCGACCCAGAGGTGAAAAATGTGACGACTTTTGCAAATACTTAGAGAATCGCATATCCCGCTTCTCCGTGTGGTCCAGGGCGGTCGGAGCATTATCACGCATTAGAAGAGTCGCAAGAAACAAAAAAGGTAGTAGCAATCCGCCCATTGCCAAAGCAAGACGGGAAACTGAAATATTCATAACCAAGTCGATCCAAGGTCAAGCTTTTGCCGAAGAGATCAAAGAAATAAAGAAGTCATCCAAGGTGAAAAGAACCAGTAGCATCTACAATTTGAACCCATTTCTGGATGACAGCGGTGTATTGAGAGTTGGAGGTCGTTTGAAGAATGCAGAGAGTCCCGATGTCATCAAACATCCGACAATTCTACCGAGAGATAGAGATAGACATGTCACAAGGTTAATCATTTGGAACTTTCATGGTAAAGTTCAGCATCAAGGAAGAGGTTTGACACTCAAGAGTATTAGAGCAAATGGCTATTGGATTGTAAAAGGAATCAAGGATGTTTCCTCTTGCATTCACAAGTGTGTCACATGTCGTCGACTTTGCCGACCTGTAGAAGAGCAGAAGATGACAGACCTGCCGGAAGATAGAGTACAGCCATCGCCACCCATCACATTTTGTGGTATGGACTGTTTTGGCCACTTTATAGTTAAAGACGGAAGGAAACATCACAAGAAGTATGGACTTCTGTTTACATGTATGTGTTCCAGAGCCATACACATCGAAATGCTTGATGACATGTCTACAGATTGCTTTATTAACAGCCTAAGATGTTTCATCGCAATCAGAGGTCATGTGCAGCAACTACGGTCTGACCAGGGAAGCAATTTCGTTGGAGCCAAGAACGAGTTCCAAGAGGCTATTGGGGAGTTAGACGCAGAAAGAATTGAAGTATTTCTCGCAGAGCAGCAATGTGAGTTTGTTATGAATTCCCCACACGCCAGTCACGCCGATGGTGTATGGGAAAGGCAAATCAGAACAGTGAGAAGTGTCCTGTCCCCACTTTTACAGCAGTCTTCAGGCCGTCTAGATTCAGCATCCCTACGCACATTTCTCTACGAAGTTATGGCCATTGTGAATAGCCGTCCACTGACAGCAGAGACTCTCAATGATCCCATGAGTCCTGAGCCATTAACTCCAAATCATTTACTCACGATGAAATCCTCATCAGCTCTACCCCTCCCGGTAAATTTGTAAAGGAAGACCTGTACATCAGGAAACGTTGGAGGAGAGTTCAGTATCTTGCAGAACAGTTCTGGGGCAGATGGAGGAATGAGTATCTGACTACCCCCACAAAACGACAGAAATGGCGAAATGTCACAGTGGCGAAATGTCACAGTGGGAGACGTCGTCTTAATTGCAGAAGACCAGTTTCATCGTATCGATTGGCCATTAGGTGTAGTGATTGAGAAAACTGCAAGGGATGACAGTCTAGTGAGAAAGACTAAGATTCAAGTTGGCATGAAAAAACTTGACAAGAAGGCCAGACGAGAGCACAAACTTGCAATATTTGAGAGACCAGTCCAGAAATTGATTGCTTTGGTTGAAAAGGAGTGAACTTTGCAAACACTCATGTACTGTTTCAGAGCATCACATAAAACTTTGAAATCACTGATGAATAAGTAATTTGGTGGTAGTGTAATGAACTTGATGCAGTAGAGTATTTTGAAGTGAACAGCGCCCCCTAGTGTTGTTGTCGTTCATATTACAGATCGTAAAGTTTTCATAAGATTTATTAATATTTTCTTGATTAGTAAAAGTTTGAAATTACATATATATCAACCCTAAAGCTATTTCAAAGTAGTACACTGAAATTTGTAGTGTTTAGTAGTGGTTTACCGCCAATTTGTTGTTCCCATGATTCAGTGGTAGCCCGGGGGGGGTAACTCCCATAGATGACTATACGGGGAGGGTCCGCGGGAAAGGGGTCGGTTTTTTTGCACTATTTGGTATCAGAAAGGGTATACTTTTCACGAGGTGTTGGTATGAGAAAGGGTCCGGTTTTAAACACAAACTGACAATTGTTAAAAAATCATGCTGTCAACACTGGAAACCCATGTATCTACATCCCAGATCTACCATCAATATTTCCGATCTGTTGGTTTGACTGTTGGTACCCCTGGTACGCAAGGCGAGTGAGTCGTATCTGTATACGTATGGTATTGTATGGTATCAGATAGCTGTGGAAACGCAGCTATCTGTTGGCGGGGTAGCGTGAGTTGCTATGCGGGTCAAAGGTCAACCCCGCCACTCACATAGCAACTCACGCTACCCCGCCAAGAGATAGCTGCGTTTCCACAACTAGGTATCAGAAAGGGTAGGTTTTTTGGCTCAAAACTGGTATCACAACAGTTCGGGTTTCCATGTTCGTGCGGAGCCCCCCGTACTATTAGCCATGGAGTTACCCCCCCGGGAGTGGTAGCCATCTTTTTTCCTATATTCCATATGAACCAAGGCAGTAGTTCAAGTTCGCCGATAATTCACCTAGAGTAACAACTAAATAGGCCCACGAGGTAATATATCTACGTAGTTTGTACTGCATGAGTTTATGAGAGACATTTATTGCACGTGAAAGTAATTTAGAGCATTTATTGATGAGATACAGAGTCGTTTTCTAGAGTGTGCAGTGTACATGGACAATTTCACTATCACTGCCAGCGGACTATTGCAATGCCAATGGCATACTGTGGGACAGAGATCGAACAGACGATGCGCTCATTTGCAACAATGGCGGTATGAAAGTTGAGACATCACGAACAGTTATTCTTTACGTTGAGCACACCGTGTTTAGACTAGTAGTTTATTTGTTTTTATTTACTAGATCTTACGGTGTTAGTGTATGTAATACAGCAATAAAGGAGATATGCCACATCAGTCAAGTTTGTGTACGCCTAAGTATTGAATGTTAGTTGGTGCTGCTACAACGAGCATCTTATTAATTATTTGTTTTGTGTAAGCAAGATCTCTGCAACAGATGGGAATGTTTGGGATTTATCTTTCTGCAGTTACTTATACTTAGTTTGACACTGTACATAGAAAGATAAGAAATTATGTCAGAGAATTTATATGACATACATGTAAAGTCAGTGGTGGCTAGCATGGAGTAGATATTTCATAAATGTTAGTGGAACTTTGTCATTTCTCATACCATACATGTATACTGTAATTATTAATTTTATAGACAACAGTCCAACTCTATCTGTGATGTAATAATAAACTACTGGTATATCATGTACATGTAAGTGTTCAGTGAGGGACAATGATTTAGACATATGACTCCTGTAAAATTTTCTTTTATCAGAATTTCGACTCAGAGATGATGTATTGGAGACTTATTACCTGTAAGAGAAGACCACCAGTCCACCAGCCTTTCATTAACCCTTAAAATGTAAGTGTGAAGATCTGTCAAAGATCAAATTTGTCCAACATTCTCTCTCTTTCTAGTAATAAGGCTGTCTTCACAAACACTTTTGGAAGAGGAATGGCGGGGACTTGAAAACAGTTATATGTACTACATGCAGGGGGGTCTGAAAAAAAATTGACATTGCAAAGAATGGACTTGAAAAATTTCTGAATATCAAATTCCTTTCCAAATACCTTATAGCACTTTCATTTCCTGCCATTTCATTTTTCGGCACACCCTTTGGGCACTGTAAGTGATTAAAGCATAATAGTGCACTTTTCATACACATGTAATATTTAATTTTTGCTAACTGGAGACCACTAAAACTAATGGTATATGTATGTGTTATTACATTTGGATCATATAGCAAGCTCACAGACAGCTTTAATCATTATGAAAGCCAAGTCGGAATATTGTTTATTTCTACACAAAATTTAGCTTATTGGACAATTTCACAATCGTCATGAAAGCTAAACCAATAATGTTTATCTGCTTAACATTTTCCAATTTTTTACTTCCCATTTGCCATACACATGGCAACTGGGAGGTTATATGGCATCAAAATATCGGTATGTAATATGTCTGACTGTATGTCTGTACAGTGTATGTCTTTCTGTCTATCTGTCTGTCCAGATCAAAAACTTCCAAACCTCTGCTCATGTAAGCTGATTTTTGAGTAGTCATGCCATGTAAGATGTAGATGTGCCATTGTTTAAATGAACCTGTCAGTATTCATTGAAATGATGGCAATATTCTCATATTTGTATTTTTGTGACAATATTTGCCACTCTTGATCAAACTATCTTCTTCTTTGAAAGTGTTCATCCCATTACTTACAAATTAGGTGCCCAGATCATTTTGAGGAGAAGCACTTCATTTATGCTTCAGTATACATGTAAGATTGATTTGCAGTCGAATTTTCTTAGTAACCATTCTGTAGGAATACAATGTAGCTGTATGTGTTTGCTAAAACTGAGTATTTCTATAAAATGGGAGTACAGTGTCATCGACAGTTTTTGTTATACTTTTCGTGACATATCATTACATGGTTTTTTTTCGAAGTCTATATCATGACCATTTGTTTATCTTTTCTGATCACAGCTCCTGGCCAAAAGAAGGCACCAATGACAACACATACAGACAGAAAAAACAATGTAGACATTTTGTCAACGAAAGGATACAATAATTCTAATTAAGAGATAAACACCTGGAAAGCATTAACCATTGTGGTATGTGTGAGTAACATGTATAGAAACTACGTGTAGATGAGAAGTGAACGTCAAATCTACAGCGATATTTTTTCCATTGATGAGCCCAAGACCTGAAAGTACATAGACCTGGAAACTGGACATGTTTAACAACCACGTGTTGAGCAATGAAACTTCATCAGATGAATGATCTGGTGGAATCAACGTAAACATGTACTCAAAGACTGTAGTGAGGGTGATGTAACTTAATGTAATGGAGGAATTCCTCTTGTTTTACTGACAAAAGTTTGCTTATTTTCTTTCTGTACATTTCTTAATTTTTTTAGATAAGTTGTATAAGTTGTATACAATTGAGCTTGTCATTTTCTTGTGGCCCATGTAGCCAATGCAGCTGTTTTCTCACAGTCTGCTCTCTTATTCGGTAGTTTAGTGAAGCAGCAACAGTACACAGCAACACTTTAATTCAGAAAGGCATGTCCAGGGCTAGCGGAAAGCAAGCCTAATGCCAGTCTTAAGCTTGTTTAAGGCTAGCCTAAAGCAAGCCCAAAGCGTACCCAGCTTGACGGCAAAGTCTGCATGTCTCATTATCACCTTTTCTTGGGCCATTGAGTCTAAAGGTGATAACTATCATTGCCACTGAATTACATTTATATGTGATTTCCTGAACATTGTAAGAGATAATATGGCGTTGAAGCTATTCTGTGGGTCTCAGGCTTGCTTTGGGCTCGTTTTGGACTTATCTAAGTCATGCCCAAAGCAGGACTTATTGTACACAAGTTTTGCTGTGTACTGTATCAGGTGCTTGTGTGAAGGTATAATGTATTCAGTAAAATTCATTTGTTTGGAAAGGTATAGGTCATTTCTTAACAAGTACAAGGCCTTGTGTCCTGGAATTATTCCTGTCATTTACTATTGAAAATTGTGACACATACAATTTCATATTGCTATGCTTTGACCATGACAACATCAGATATCAATAAATTTGCCTAAACACAGTGCACAATTGAACGCCATCTTTACAAGGTTTGAGATGGCGTTCATTTGAACGCCGTATCAACGAATGCTTGAGATGGTGTTCTATTGAAAGCCGCCTCAAGCATTCTTTGAGACGCCGTCTCAAGCATTCTTTGAGACGGCGTTCAATTTAACACCGTGTCAAACATTCTTTGAGATGGCTTTCAATTGAACGCCGTCTCAAAATTCTTTGAGATGGCGCTCAACTGAACGTCGTCTCAAATATCAATTGCCTGTTTTATTCTTCCAAAAATGTAATTATTTTTTATGACAGAGTTAATGATGCCAGACTGATAATAATGTATGTGCAAAATCCAAAAAAGATCTGTTTTTGAGAAAGCCGATACAAAGTTATTTTTTGCCTGTAAAATATCTCAGTTCAATTCTCTTGTTGTAAATCTGTATTATTTTATTCATTAATTGTTCAATAAAAATGATAGTCAATAAAAATGTGTTTTTGTACTGTCATTTCTTGTGTTTCACTTTTGCAAGTATGCCTTACATCTGAATTTATTTGATGAAATCGTAAATTATTTGGACATATATAAAAATGCGATTTTTGAACTTGCAAATTTTAAAATATATTACATGGAATGAATGGAAATTTTGAATTGTGATTTTTATGTCAATCATTATGAAGAACCGTTAAACAGCAGAATTTTGCAAACTAAAGAATTATGCAGAAAATTTTAGCAGCCTGAAATTATAAACTATAAACTCAAACTTTTGATAACGAAATTTTGCAAAATAGTAGTCAATTACAGTGAAACTAACAAATTTATCATGTAAATATCTGAAAACCTCAAGATCAGAAAATCCCAAAATAGATCAGAAGGTGTTGATAGGGGTCCAGCCCTTAGGCTTGGGCCCTAGAGATACAATTTACCGCGAGCTTTCCATTCCTCATCTGTCTTTGTCCATGCTCGAATAAATTTCCTGAAAATAGATTTGCATGCGAAATTGATATCAATGACAACTTCGAGAAGTATTTAGATTTGTCATGTATATGCCGTACACTGCATCTGTTATGCAACCACGTTCTGAGTATTTTTTTTCCTTCGGGCCTGAGAGAAAAAATGTCCTAACTCAGATTGTTACTTTCTTTCCCTTTAGGAAACAACAGAAAAAAATGATTGAAAGTTTTTTCCCACAAACTACTTAATTTCTCTTTAATGCCATGATATTGAGTAAGTACTTACAGTGCAAGTAGCACATATGTCACAGGAAAGGAAACCAAACATTTCTGCCATTTACTTGTTGCTGTATATTTAAAGAACAATATCATTATCAGGGATTATACCTTGTAAGTGTTAGAGATTGAAGCATCTTCAGGATTATGTGACAATATTTAAAAACTGAATTCAGCAAAAACAGAATATTGATTTCGCAGAAAAATTCTTCAATGTCATATAGCTTTCAGAACTTTCCTCTGTTTCAAATAACGGAGTGTCTATTGACAAGCGCCTGTCAATAGACAGAACTATCCGGCTATTGACAGGCGCCTGTCAATAGACAAAAATTCCTATTGACACGTGGGACGTTTTTCGCCAAAATTCACCGTATTTAAGCCTAATAAACTCTTCTTTTTTCCAGTTAAATGAAGAAAACATTATTTTGCCATGTGAAAATTACAAAATAAGTGCTAACACGTCCCAAATTCAACGTTTTGAGCGCAGTAGCGAAATCCGTCATACGCGGTGCCGTACATCACCCGAGCTATAGCATTAGCCACGGCCCTCTACATGTCCTGCACGTGTATTTTGGCCAGTAGATTATACTTGTATTGTACAATACAACGTTTCAGTGTTGATTAAATCCATTTTGCAGAGTAAAAGTCGAAAAAATCTAGTTCACGTCACAACTGTCACGGCGTTCATTCATCGCGATTTTCGATGGCCGCGACACTGGCAGATGATCGTCTCTAACATAGCTCCGTGGCTGCGCTGAGAAATGGCTATTACAGTGGTGACGACATTCGGCAGGAGCTAGAGAGAAAGATTCATAAAGTCTCAATTCACGATCGGAGAGCCAACACTATAACCTTTGATCCCCAGATCGGTTGATGTTCACCCTCTGCATATGCTGCTTTGCATGTTCATGGCATCATAAAAACCATTGGCTTTGGGTACTTCAAATCTGTATCCGGAAATTGAACCATTTTCGGTAATAATTTGTTCTTTATTTTAACATGGGATTAAACACTGCAATAACTTTAAACATCATGCCTTTCTTTTTGAACATGCCAAAAAGTTCTTCAATATTGATCTACATAAACTTGGCAGATAAGTTTGAGGGGGAAGCAACATTATGTACGTCACATTACTCTCACAAAATTGAAACTTTTGTCTCTAACTAATATTGCTAAAATAGGTTAGGGTTTTAAATGTAATTCTGTATTGACTGACATAGTGAATATCTATTGAGTCAAGATAAACACAGGCTTCGTATCTTTCAATGTTATTTCATTGTAGTTTATTTCTCTCAACACCAAATATTTTTATTAAAGTACATTCTTCAATCTACCGTTACTCAACAGAAATTTTGAATTTACAGAAAGCTGATCCAAAAACAGGGAGCCAAAATCTAAAGTAATGCCTGTTAGGAATGTTATAACTTTAGTACACTATCAATAGTTTGATTGGTTGAATAAACACTTCATAAACTAAAGTGTACTCAGCTTTAAATAGAACCTTACAAGTGATCAGATAATATAGGTGCTTGTACATTTATGTTTTTAGTGATGTTTTACAATAAAAAGAAATTCATGACTACGAATAAAATAAACAGAGTAATGTATATCTTCAAGTAATCTTGAGCAAATTTCCACATTATTGATAAATGATGACACACAAAGTCGTCACATGACGATTTCAAGGAACGAATTATGACAGTGGTTTAAGGTTCAGTCAAAACGACAGAATTAAAAGATTTTCTGAGACAAAGTAACTCTCATTGGCTGACCCAGGATATGATAAGCGTTTATTTAGTTTTATCTGAAAAAGGCAGTGTACTATCAGGTAAAACCTATAAATTGTTAGAATTCATTAAATGTCGTTAACTCGTCGTCTTACGTAGTTAAAACCCCAATGGCTGCAAATTTTATGCATTATTTTCGTTATCTTATTTTCAAACCAAAGTCTGTTCTTGTTAATGTGGTAACTGAAGGATATAAACAGAAGTATAACTGCTCGCTGATTTTGACCATGCCGACGTGTTTTAACAGGTTAAATGATAAACAAGTGCCTCTCATAAACCTCCCCCACACGGAAAAGTACAGAAAATGCTCTATTTCCTGCACATACACATCGTGATCGTAAAGGGAACAAGCATGCTACCATTCATTTAAATGTTGTTGTAATCTTTATTTTCTCTGTCACTTGGATTTTTATAAATGGTGGGATATCTACAATGATACTAAAACGTTTGAATTTACATGTACTTTCGACACTTATGGCAGTGTTACACACTTTCCGAGTCTTGAATGGGTCTTATTCAAAGAAAACGTGGAAAACAGAGGATTTTGTGTGATCGGTTTATCACTCATTCGCAGCTATATTGGGGCTTTAAAATACTTTGAAACACATCAAAACATAGCAAACGTACTACAACATATTGACTTTGAAAAACATTCACTGTATTAATGTAACAGACATGATAGAAAACACATAGTGGTATCATGAGAAAATAGAAAAGAGAAATAAATGTACACCATACAATATGTACCTAGACTACAAAATAAAAAATAAAATACATGACACACAGATATATGATTTATTTGATCATGACAATGCAGAGGTCACTTTCTCTGAAAGGGTAATACATATACGTCTCATTCCAAACGTACTTAGTATGAATGGAAGAGTTTAAACAGTAATACTCTCTTTGTAGGGGTAGCAACCAATTGTCTCTGAAATTAAATAAAGTGGTTCCATTGAGGTCAAGATGGCACACGAATGCTAACGTGTATATATGGTTATAGGAGCTGACAATGTACTGTACTTTGTGATTATCTTTAACGCAAGCTGTTTCTCTTGACTAACAGTGATAAAAATAGACCAACATCATTGCAAGCAGTGTACAGTTGTAAGGCTGAAAGTCTACACAAAACCGAGCATCCTGAACATTCGTCGAGAAGTTGTGGTAACTGATTAGAAGTAAATTTTACAAAATGGAGTCAGCTTTACCTTATGGAGTCAGTGATAATGTACACATCAGATATTTCTATAAAAAACTGATCTTCTCTGGTGTACATGAAAAGAGACAAATACAGAAAGGACCGTATACACATAAAGGATGATTATGCTTACTTCATAGTAATGACACACATGAAATTCTGCAAAAAATACATAAATGGAGATGTGATCATAATTCGAAAATACCACATTAAAAATCATCCCTAGGAACATGTCTACCAAATATCAAAGCTATCGTGCAAGTCGCTTGTGAGAAACACATTTTTTGACCAACAATGGCATAAATTGCCCCAAAACACAAAATTGCTGATTTCATTGTGATTTCAATTTATCACATTAAGATAACCTTTAGGAATCTGTATATCAAATAGCAAGGCTATCAGACAAGTGGTTTTTAAGAGAGAATGACAAAATTTTCCCCAAAATACAAAACTGCAGTTTTCAGCATAGTTTAAATATATCACATTGTAATCATCCCTGTAAATGTGTAGACCAAAATTGAAGCTATCAAACAAGTCGATTTGGTGAAAAAATGATTAAAACTCAAAGCCCTTCAAAATACAAATTTGTATATATCATCATAATTTGAACAAGTCTGAAATATGTAATCACAAGGGACCTATAACCAAATTTTCAAAGCTAACCAGCCGTTTTTTTTATCAAAAAAGACAAATATTTCATTAAAATATTTTAGCATATTATCGTATACTTTCATCACAATTTCAGCAAATCTGAATAAGATCTTCCCTAGGGACTGCATACCAAATATTGAGCAACAATAAAGGAGATCTTCCAAAAAAAGCATAAAATAGCAAAAAACAGCAAAAATTAGCCACAAACGTAAAATTTGCATATTTCATCACAATTTGAATAAATCTGATTAAGGCCATTCTCAGGGACCTGTTCTTCATAAATTTAATGAATCAGAATGGCTGTTTCGGAAAAAAGTTTTGAGTGTTAAAAGTTTGCAGGCGCCTGACGACGGATAACGCCACATAACACCAATTCGATAAAATCTGCATTGCTGACAACGGAGCGGACAGTGCCAGTTAACGCCCCATTACCGATAATTGACTTTATGCTACCACAAGATAGTTAGACAGATGTTTGTATAATATACATGTGCACAACCAGATCAGTACCAGATCCAGAGCAAGGAAACAATGGTGACAATGTTGTTCCCAAAATGTTTCCCTATATCTAGGCTTTTAGAAAATGTATAATATACGGGGGTTCTGAGCTTCTTAACTACTAGAGAATTGTTAGATTAAAAAGATTGATTTCTTGTCTTGGAACCTTAAAGTCATGCTGTAATCAAGAGATAAAGTAGTAAAAAACGACTATTTTATTTGCATTGTATCCTAATTCTAAAACGGAAAGGGTAGAAAGACTCACACCCCAAAAGTTGATTAGATTTATTAGAAGCAAGTTCACATGACCCTTATTCAAAATGTAAGAATTATTTTATCGCAAACAAAATAATCGTTTTGTTTTAAAGTATTTATAGCACATAATGTGAAAATTTCACAAAATTTGACCGAGTAAAAGCGGTGTTAAATTGTTTTAAAATCATGAAATTGGGAAAAAAGAGAAGACAGGAAATAGGGCGATTTTCATACATTTGATAAGTTTACACTTCTTTTCTCACAAAACTTACTACCGGTTGACATGCTAAAAAGGTGAACAGAGCCAAATGTTGTAATCTGTGGTGAGCAAATTTTTTTAGATTGCAGGAATCTTTGCAAAAAAGTGTTTTGAGCAAAATATGTTGTGTTACGTGCAGATCCACCTTAAACTGTCTATGCCATGCCCAGCCCAAAACAACAATTTTTACAATCAATCTCTATGCCTTGGAGATGAGTTCTTCCTATGTCGGACATTGAGAGTTGCGCGCTGTCTCTGCTATCTCCATGTTATAAACAAGTAAAAGTTGCAGATGGGTGTATACCCCTAAGCCAAGGCGGTCGACTTTTTTCGGCTTTCTGAAGTTCACACGAAGGTTATCTAAGTATTTCACACCTCTAAAGCTCTCCTCGAAAATAATGATGAATTGCAAGGCATTCTGTTTACACAAGGACCATACCGCTGAGCTACCTCACTCGGTATTATTTCTTCACTGTCGACTTTGAGTTGTCACCTCGATAAACGCTCAACCAATCGCTCCTGTTTAGTTTCCGGTCAGCCAGATGCAACAACTCGAGACGAATCGGAAGATTTAAAATTTTGTCAAATGAACGCGGGAAATGTGGGAATATCGTAGGACGATTGTCAACATTAGCGATTCTATTATTTGCCGTAATTTCTGTAACTCAGAGCGATGTGCTTTCGGTAGAAAATTTCAACTGAATCACTCAGCCTTCATCAGCTGTTGTGTCATTGTGAATAGTGCGATGACGTAACCGGTCTACCGAAAGCACATCGCTCTGAGTTACAGGAATTACGACAAATAGAATATGATTCAAGAGCAAGGAAACAATATTTTTAGTTGTAACATTACCGATGTTTGAGACCTTAGCTTGCACAATTTCACCTAGTTTGTGTAATTTGCTGAAACTAATATAAACATCTATCTAGTCAACTGCTTCTTTATTTCGTTCCTGGGACGAAATACCAAAAAGTGTTCTCCAAAGAGGGTTTTAGAGTACCGGGTCCGATATCCTTTAATTTTTGCTGACATTTTATCAACCAGCCCGTTAACGTATCTGATATCTTATGACACTGTACCTCCATTCAACTTGAGTTTTTGATGTCGGCTGTAGTATTTTTGCTTATTCATAAAATAAGCCTCTTTTGAAAACAATGTAACATCACACTTGAGTATAAGCTAAAGTCGATGTTCACACTTCCAAGCTTGCCTTGCTTGTAGGCGCTTAACAATAGATAGAGGTGTGGATGAGATGTCGGCTGAAGCAAAATAGACGTTGGGCAAAGTACGATCCCTTTAGAGGGACCGCGGTACCATAGGGAATTGTACAAAAGTCCGTCCCCAGGGGTAGGGGTGGCAGTAGGGGTGTTTTTGTCCCAGGACAAGGTTCTTCTTGCTGTGGTTTATTTTATTTTAATACGGCTGACTATGATATATATTGACAATAAAGATTTATACCACCAACCTTTCTTTGCAGCATTGGTGTCTCTGTCCTACAAGTATGTTAGCGCTGGTTTTGTAACGATTTCTTTTTTCGTATTTGTCCTTTGACAATCTAAAGCGAAGTTTTGTCACTGTGTTGCGTCTATTGTCTTGCTAGTTTGATTGCCTAATTTACCAAACAAGCAAGGGTAGTAATTTAGTCTATTATCTGATGAGTTTGAGTGCCGAATTCGCCAAAGTAAGCAAGGTAAATTACTAATCTGTGATGTGGACGCTGTCACTAGATTATCACGGGATTAACATTGACAAAGTCAACATCGGGCGCACCAGCAAGGTGTAACAGAAGGAAGGGGAGAAACTCTCAAAAGCCGTGTCCACAGGTGATCCGTAAAACTAGTGGACACTTTATATTCATGTATTTAGAAACAAACAGAAGGCAAAACAAACTTGAATATTCCTTTGTGAACGAACAGACCGAAAAGGAGGACCTCCAAGGAATACGTGGTATGAGTTAAACCACAGAGTTGCTAACGTATCGGAGGTGGGTTTATACTCTTCCGGCTAGTTCGGCAAAACCGCGTTGGTCGACGTGCCTAACACCGCTTCGAACTGAATCAGACTTCATCGACAATTCCGTGTCAGTCAAGAACAAGAACGGAAAAAAAACTTTATTAGGGAGCCGTCATTATTTATGGCCTGGGGGGGTCGGAGGAATCTGAGGGGGGAGTCACTCAAAAAATTGAAAGCTACAAGGGGGCCCGGGCGTTGCTCAAAAAGTGGAAAACAAGAAGGGGGCTACTCAATTTTGTTG
>LD343566.1:66096-78694 GCA_001465055.1 Ptychodera flava | reverse complement strand
GGGTCCATTAAAATTGCTGTAGCAGAGAGGGGGGTTACTCAAACACGTCATGGTTGGCAGGGGGTTACTCGAAATTTTGGAGTTTCTAAAGCAATTCCTCCGGACCCCCCCCCCCTCAAGGCCATAAATAATGACGGCTTCCTTAACTCGACGTTCGCGCTTGCCTTCAACTTGTTCAGTTTATCAACTGCGTTCTCGTAATAAGTACACTTTCTTATCAGTCTTTTTTTTCAAATAACAGAGCAAGACATGTTTTACATACGACCGGTTGTGTACTCTACAATACAAGCAGGGTTGTCGGTTGCTGACTCAGACCGTGCCTGCAGATTTTATACACCGCGGAATTTTTCTTTGAATTTTTCAATTTACCCCATGTGCTAAGTTAAAACAAAAACAAGAAGAGTCGAGTGTTCTCTCTGCAAATCAAGAAGCATTTTGAACACGAACGATTCGGATATCTTGACCTCGCTCAACATTACTAGCTTCGCAGCTCGAAAGTTATTCTCGGAAATAGGGCGCGAACATTAGTCAAAGCCGTGTTTTGCATGGTAGCTAAGGAAACCGGCTCTTCTTTCTCCGAATGCATGCAATGTACTGCGTACTGCTTATGCTCCCTTGGGTCTGAGACTTTCGCCCTCTTTGCCATAAGGTCAGTGAGCTACCAGGAACATGATAATTCAGTCGCGTGAATCTGTGTATATTTTGATACATTAATTTATCAATCCTTATACTCAACTACCTAAGGCATCAAACAAGGGTCACAGTCAGGTTCTCAGGACGTTCTCCAAAAGACATAATCGATTAGTGTCGTTGAATGATTTTCACCAGGTTTGAGAGCTAATAAATAACTGGTCATCAATGTGTCTTCGCATATCAAATCGACAAGTGTATTACACTAATACAGAAATTTGCGAGAAATTTGCGAGAAATGGACACTTTCTCTCTTTTTGCGAGAAATAAGCGAGAATACATAACTTTCTCGCAATAACTTAGCGAGAATTTAATTTTTTCGCAATCAGCTGGCGAGAACTGTGTTTTCTCGCTCAGCATCTGCGAAAAACTGAATTGTCGCAATAAATCAGCGAGAAATTTGTTTTCTCGCTTTGCATTTGCGAGAAATTGTATTCTTCTGTGTAAGCATTTCACAAAAATTTCACAATTTCTCGCAGATGCAGAGCGAGAAAACATTATTCTCGCTGATTGATTGCGAGAATTCAATTTCTCGCAGATGTATGCGAGAAAGCAAAGTTCTCGCAGATTGATCGCAGGAAAGTATGTATTCTCGCTTACTTCTCGCAATACAGCGAGAAAGTGTCCATTTCTCGCGAGAACTGTGTTTTCTCGCTCAGCATCTGCGAGAAACTGAATTGTCGCAATAAATCAGCGAGAAATTTGTTTTCTCGCTTTGCATCTGCGAAAAATTGTATTCTTCTGTGTAAGCATTTCACAAAAATTTCAAAGCAAAGTTCTCGCAGATTGATCGCAAGAAAGTATGTATTCTCGCTTACTTCTCGCAATACAGCGAGAAAGTGTCCATTTCTGGCAAATTTCTCGCAAATTTCTGTACTAGTGTTAGTAACTTCGAAGGTTTACATCCTTTAGTGCAATGTTGTTTGTATACTAAATCACATTTTCGGGAAAGCTGACGCGCAATTAGGGAAAGACACAGCGGAGGCGCAAAAGACAGTGCATCCGTGTCCGATGTTCACATCTCTGTGATTCCAGTTTCTTAATCGACGAACCCTACGTCAATTTGTAGTGAACTACGAGCACAGTCCCGCATATAAAGGCGAGCCAGTGGCCAGATGATGATGGATTGCATAAACTTTGAAGTCTAACATCCTTTACTGTAAAGCTGGGGTTTTTATACAAAAAAACACACTTTTTTGGGAAAGCGCACGTGCGAGGGAAAGACACCGCAATATCGCGACTGAGTCCGACAGCGGTGCAAGAAGTGTTTCCCCGGCAGTCAGACATACAGGATGATATATCATACATTTGTAAAGCGTGTCCAACGTTGACATAAAAAGATATGTCCAAAAGGTTTTGTTTATAGATAGTTATTATATTGTTACGCAGGGTTTCACGCGGGTTCAAAAACTGACATAAAAAAGATATATGATGTCCAAAAATTCGTTTTATTCAACTGACTGATTTATCGTCTTTGCTGGACATCCCAGTTTTCGTTGGACACGACTGTAACATCAATATCTCCCCAACATATAGATCAACCTGGTTGACTGTGCTTTCAATGTGTCTTCGCAGTTCCACAAAACATCTCGTCTTAAAACGAAATAGGATATTAGGCATGAAAATACTTTTGTCGACTAGTCAGTTTTTATGCAGCATGCGGTGAGTTTCTTCCCTGAAACGATGACCGTGCGGCTGTCGTCAAAAGCACATAGATTGTCATGTCCGTGTTTATAAACACCGATGGGGATGGGCTTCGTCTTTGACCTGTCCCCGTTGGAACATATCAGACAACTGTTGGTGTTCGAAAATTGGGAAGTGATTATCATAAAATAGGTTTCTGTGGACACGGCTTTTGAGAGTTTCTCCCCTTCAGTTATAACTTGCTGGTGCGCTCGATGTTTACTTTGTCAAAGTTAACCGCTGATAATCTGGTGAAAGCGTCCATAGATTATACTAACTTTTGCAAATTAGGCACTCAAACTCATCAGATAATAGACTAAATTACTACCCTTGTTTGTTTGGCGAATTAGGCAATCAAACTGATCAGATAATAGACGCAACACAACAGTGACAAAACTTCGCTTTCCAAGATTGTCAAACGACAAATACGTGGCACGGCGAAGGAGAAAATATATCCATACAAAACCAGTTCTAAAATAGACAAAGACACCAAAGCTGCAAAGAAAGGTTTGTAGTATAAATCTTTACGAGCAATACATATCATAGTCAAACGTATTAAAATATAAATAAACCATAGCAATAAGAACCTTGCGCGTAGACACCCCTATCCCCCATCCCTATCCCTGGGGACGGATTTATGTGCGATCCCCTATGGTGGTACCGACAATTACGCTTTTCGATGCGGATCACCACAGATCGGTATGGCCACTCAATATATTTGGTCGCAGTTTGTCAGACCTTTATGAATTCAAATATCTTCTGAAGTGACAATCGCGCGATGCCTGATGAACAAGCACCCAATGGAATCAAACAGTTGCAAGCGGCATCGTGACTGAACGACGTGCATTAGCATGATTAGTATTGGTGCCGATATAGGTAACCGACCAGTGCCGAGCAATGGCGGAGATCAACCGAGTAATATTTCCAGGCTGCGTGAACGCGAAAAAGAAAATCGGCTGTTGAATACGTTGTTTTCATGCAGCTTTTTTTAGACTATGTCCGGTTGGTAGGCACGTGATAGAGTTTTGAGCGAAGGGATTTTACGTTATTTCATTATTTAAAGCACGGCATCGCCAACATTGCAAATTTTCACCACGATCTTGTCGCGTCGCTCTACCATGCATGGATATATGTGCAAGCATGACGCACTTGTTAGGTCGAAGGGTAATACTATAGTCTCTTCGATGTGAGATTTTGTCGGTCGTGAACGATCCTGCACAAAATAGGAACATAATAAAATTATAAAATTAAATGTTCAAATTGAGGTTTTAATAAAATGTGGTCAGAACATGGAAGTAGCTGGTCAGTACAGCAACGCATGTCACGTTGTCAGCGCGAGGAAATTTTAGAACGGGTGGTGAGTTGTTTTGTTGATGAAAATGAAAAAAAATTAAATTGATTATGACGATGATGATCGTAAGACTCGACGGGAAGTTGTTCGAGGATTATTGTGTTGCGGGCAGTTTAATTATACAGCTAGCGTTAAACATTGGTTGTACAGAAAAAGACAGACTATTAACTTACAAAGAAACATTGAATAACCACGCGTCTCTTTACGGCAACAGCTTGACGCTGCCAGTAAGATTTTTGCGTAGGTCCGCGGACGAGAATGCTGAAAATTTACTGTTGCTCACATCCATGAGAATGACTGCTTATACCTTATAATAATGATGCTGGTTGCCGGAACTTTATTGTTTGTCCCACAGTCTATTCTGTGCTTGTCCTGAGCGTCGCGTTCATCGGACTGTTTTAATTTTAGCCTTATTTGGTAACGCTATGTTTGATTTACATATCGTGCATACCAATTAGGACGATTGACGTCATTCGTCCCTGGTCAACAGTATGCTAATACCTCAGCTAGCTTCAGAGACTCAACCGGCCCAGCCTAGCCAGGTGCCTTCAGGAGTCCTGAAGAAATAGAAAATATCGCGTATTTTTCACATTTCACATCGATACAATGCATAAAGTGACAAAACAACTCCGGAGGAAACTTGCACAGAAACTTTAAGCAACTCGAATCTGTTATTTCTGACAGTCTAATTTCAACCGATTTAAGTCTTTAAAGCCTATCAGTAATGAAGGATAGAAGTTTCTCCTTCATATTAGGCTTACTCTCAACAATTAGTATCACTCTCTCATTACTAAAAGATGCAAATGTTAAAAAGCAAGCTATGTAGATTAACTAACTTGAAATCCATTAAATTCATTGTATTCATGATGAACATTGTTAGAAATTTTCTTAATTTTGCCCGAATTTGTACTTGGTTTGCTTCAAAAAGGTCGATACGATTCTCAGTGAATATAAAATTAAGAGACTCACATAGCCTATAGCTGTTAAGACCACCAACTACCTCTCTCACAAATTCTAAATGTACAAGAGGTAATCTGCTAACAAATCGTAGGTCATCAGCAGATACTGGCGACAACGCATTTATGATTGTTGAATCATACAAAGATAATTATTTCTTGTTTAAGTAACTCGAACCTGACCTGTTATATCTAATAATAATCTGAAATTAATTGATTCAAGTCTTGAAGCATATCACTAATGTAGGATTTCAATGCCTCCTTCAAATCACAATTAATCTCAACATCCAACGTTACACTCTCATTATCAATAGATGCAAGTGTTGAAACCAAGCTATGGAGATCTACTAACTTCAAAGTTGAAATCTATGAAATTCGTGGTATTCATCATTAAGTTAGTTTCAAACCTTCTAATGTTTACAAGAGAGTTTCATGTTGCATGATTTCGAAATTTCAACAAACTCCTCGAGGAAAGTGAAATTAACAGACTTTAATATCTTATTACTTTTAAGACCACCTACTTCCTCTCTCAATAATTCTAGATTTAATCGTTCCGTGACAAACTCAAGGCCATCAGTGGATATTCTCGATAACACTTTCATAATCGTTGAAATACACAAAGAGACCCCTTCCTTGTTTAGGCGACTCAAACCTATCATTTTTAATGACAATCTCTGATGTGAACCGATGTAAGTGTGTCAGTTGGTTGGACGTTTCTCCTTCATATCTCAACATCTGATGACACTCCCTCGTTATCAGTTAATAAAAATAACGAAAGCAAGCTCTGCAGATTCACCAGCTCGAAATCCATGAAACCAATTACATTCATGAGGTAACTGAATTCGAACCTTCCATTGTTTGCCCTGATTTTCGCTTTGTATGTTTTCATGAAACCCATACCGTTCATGTGGTAACTAGTTTTAAACATTCAATTGTTTGCCCTAACTTTCTCCATACATATTTTCCAAACGTCGATAAAATCCTTACAGAATGTCAAATAGACAGACTTAATGTAGCTGCATACCATAGAGATACTTTTAGATGTTTATCTTTCTCAGATATAGAAGTCCTAAACCCACTAAGTATATATTTTCTTGGAGCCCTTGGAAATCCGACGGTGCTCAGTAAACATATGAATGGTGACTCGGCGAAAAAATCGCAGACACGGATTTGAAATGTATTATCAAGGCTTGTCAATGCATAAATTTCAACCGGAAATCATGCAGTTTGTTCGCTAAAGGGGGAAAAACGATTTTCGGAAGGTCCAGCAAAACGCTTGTCAAGTGACTTTGTGCAAATAATGACTGTGTACTGCGCACGGTCGATTTTCCAATATCAGGGCTTTGAGGAAATATATACTTCTTTGGGGTTTTGGTATTCTATAACTTAGAAAAATTAAAAATCTCAAGGTGTCTACAAGGTATGTAGCTACCTCACATATTTTTTGGCTGTGAAGACCACCTGCTACCCCTTCCACTTATTCTCAATTTAGAAGACCTTTTTGTCCAATGACAAATTCACGATTATCAGCAGATACTCCTGAGAATGCTAAATTCATGATTAAAGTATATGCAGAGATTTTTTTCTTGCTTAAGCCACTCGGACCTGTGATTTGTAATGATAACTCTCTGATGTGAACAGACGAAAGTCTTTGAATCGTGTCAGTCATGAAGGACGTAAACACCTCCTTCAGATCACATCTAATCTCAACGTCTAGTGACACCTCATTAACATCAGATTTAAATGATGGAAACACGCCATGGAGATCCACCAACTTGAAACAGATGAAACCGATGGCGTTCATGAGGTAACTGGTTTTGAACTTTCCAATGTTTGCCCTGATTTGAACTTTGTATTCGCTCCCAGGGTTGACACTTTCCTCGCCGAATGTCAAATAAATACACTTTAATATATTATGGCTGTTAAGACCACATACTACCTCTCTCACTAATTCTAAATTAAGAAAAAGTATTTGTTCAATTGTAAATTCAAGGTTATCAGCAGATATTTGTGACAATGCCTTTATCATATTTGAAACATATCCATACACAGAAGCTTCTCCCTTGTTTAAGCAACTCGAACTCGTTATATGTAATGATAACAGAGTCATATCAAAAGATTCAAGTCTATGAAGCGCATCAGTGATGTAGGGTTTAAGTTTCCCCTTCATATCACACTTTATCCTAATATTTAGTATAATTCTCTCATTATTAACAGAAGCAAATGATGAAAACAAGCTGTGGAGATCTACAAACTTGAAATCAATGAAATCCTTTGTATTCATTTCGTAATGTTGTGAAAGCTTTCCAACCTCGGCTATAATTTCCAGTTTGCTATGAATTTGTTTGTGATCAGCCTCGTCAGATACCGTATGTACGGACTTGATGCGCCTCTCAATACTAAGACAACTGAGCACATCTAGCATGAAATTTAAATTTCTAAGAGGTAAATTGATTATCACAAATGTATTAGTCGATACTCTTGACAAAGCTTTTACAGCGGTGGCAGCACGCAAATAGATGTCTTCTGTATTTACATTTTTGGTACCTTGTAAACGTAATGTTAACTGATCAATATTAACGGATTCAAGTTTGCGCATCATATCCGTTTTGTCATCTTTTATTTCATCCTTCACATCCCAATCAATCGCAACATGTAGTCGTACTTTGCCATTTATTGCATCAAGAGGGTCATAATCCGGTAGCAGAGTTGGACCAAATAATGCTGCGAAATGCAAGTTATACATTTGGCAGTCTTTTACATAGTGTTTTTTCGTCACCTTAAATTGAATACATTCCAAAGCAGCTACCACACTTTCATCAGCAGACGCAAATGATGAAAGCAAATTATGCAGATCTACTAACTCGATAACCATGTTATTCATTTCGTAAACAGTTTCTAACTTTCCGACCTCGGCTCTAATCTGTATGTCAAATGATTGCCACTCTTTATAGAAAACCTCACAAAATCCCACATGTACGGCCTTAAGTAGTCTATTCATTCTAAGATAACTGAGTACATCTCGAATGAATTCTACATTTCCAAGAGGAAAACGTTCAATGTCTAACTTATCAGCAGATACTCCTGACAAAGCTTTAGCAATGGCTGAAGCATGCCTATACATGTCTTTGACGCAAATGTGAGATGACTCACTAAGTTGTGGCATTTGTAGGGAGATTTTGTGAACTGTTACAGGTTTCAAGTCAGGACGAGAATTACAGTCAGACTTGCTTATGAAAGTAAAATCATCAATACAACTTTTACTTCCGGTAGAAATTGCATTTAATTCACAAGTTAGCTTTACACTTATATTTTTGAATGTTTTTTCACTTTTTTGGAGGGCTTCATAGCATTTTTTATATCTTGATACTGCATCAGTATTCGATGTAGACATAACAAATGAAACTTCTTCGGATCTTATGTTAGCACACTGTAAAATGGTTGCATTCACATTAAGCTCGTTACTCTCAGATTCACGAACCATTGTGTTAAAGTTGATTGTTATCTCCTTTGGTAAGAATGGGGCACAATGTTTTAAAACGCCAGAGGATTTACAACAACTTTCATATAGAATTGGTCTTGGATCAAAGAAGGTGTCCGGAATGAAAGACATTTCTTCCCATATCTTAAAGATTTCATCTACATTATCTCTAAGCTTGCCTCCCAGAAATGTCAATAGAGTATTTTTGTATATAAACGAATTGCTATTGCTTAACAAGTGGACAGTATTGACAAGTTTTGATCTATCTACTGTTAAGAGTTCCGCCACATACAATGATGCAAAATATTCCTGGAATGTTAAATGATAAAAACCATACCTGGATGGTATTCCTGATACTTTAGTCAGGAGTCCTAACTCGCGTATGTATCGATTTTTAGAGATATCTTCTTCACTAAAATAAACCTTGCGTTCACGAGATGTTAAACCGAGATACGACATTTCTCCCATTAAAAACAAACCTTGCTTAATATCCTCCTCAAAATGTGAGTTGCAATCGTGACTTTCTTTATACCTTTTTACAACATTATCAATGATTTGTTCATAGAGTTCCGTAATTGTGTGTGGAAGTCTGTTTGCATACATCCATATATCACATAACATCAAAGTATTCAACGGGCTCTGCATGAAATCAAGCAAAACATTTTCATGACCAGACATTTTCAGTTCTTTCACAAAGTCTGAAACTTTTGCCTCTGTCTGAAGTTGCCCTGTTGAATTCATCGCCTTAATGTGTTTCTCAACAAAGCCCCTTGCTTTAACAGTATCAAATCCTTTGATCAATAATTGTGTGTCATACATTTGTTTAGAGTTTTTGTCTCTAATTTTTCGAGAAGTTACAATGACTGGGCAATCAGGGAGGAAAGAACGTTCTGATTGAATTATTTGTTTAACATATTCTGGAAGATTTTCAGTTGGAATTTCATCCAGCCCATCGAAGACAAAACATACTTTCGTTTGATTGTATTGAATGTACTTCAAAAGTTCATGTCTTGTTCCTTTCTCTTTGAACTGCCATGATAATAGACGAAAAATGGCGCCTTGTATATGCTTGCTACCACACCCCAACAAACTCTTCAACTCAAAACAAAAAAGTAGCTTAAAAGCATTTAGGTATTCCACAATGCCTTTTGCCCAATCATAGGCCATTTTTTTACAAAATGTTGATTTGCCATACCCTGGATCGCCCTCAATCAGCACTCTTTTCGGGTTTGAGTGGCTGTCTTCGTCGTCTTTCGGTGAGAAGATTTCTCTTCTTGCGAAGTCTCTCCTATTACCTTTCTTTGTTTGAAGCTCTAATTCAGTGTAGACATCCTCAAGCTTCAATCTGTCTGTTCCGTCCCACCATGGCAATGGCAGAATAAGGGATAAGTTGCTGTAATAAGACTTCAGCCTTTTCTCGCACTCCAAGACAATGTCTACAATCAAGCAAGACACAAAAAGTCAATACTGATAATCTCAAAGATGTCACTCATTTTTGTCCTAAATGAATTAAAGCACCCAATCATTCGTTATAAGTGTGACTTTTTCTGTCATGACTTAATTGAAATTATCCCTTTCCAAAACTGCCTTCATTCATCAATTCTTGCTTGACACGATTGAAACTAATTTTAGATAATCGGATAGTGAAGTAATGTCGATTTAAGCAGCAAAAGTAAGCTCATCTGATTTTCTTTTTAAGTTACACACTTGTTTTATGAATAATTTGTAATATTACAACATTCAGCTATAGAACACCTAACACTCTCGAGAAACTTGAAAAGTATGAAGATCCAATAACTCCAAATTAGTTCTAGTCGTGTTACTTGCGCAATGATCATTTTTCAGTAAAGTAAGAGTGAGCTTACGCTATATACAAAAATTGTCAATGGTCCTTTTTGTTGTCTCTTGGACATTCAAAGTTCATTGCCTTTTAATTATTGAATGGGAGATTTACTTATCATCTGAGGTGGCCCTGAAATTGTCCTCAATGAGCAGGTGAGCACCTTGGATATTTGCATTCAAAAATTTGCTCACAACATAGATGAAAAGATTATTTTAGACATCCTCCACTAAGATGTCAAGATATCCTTGCTAACACTTGATCTGAGGATATATAAGTTTAACTTTCAAGTGCGGATGAAAAATTTGTCGCCATTTTACCACCACAAAAAAGAACACGTCTTGACAGAACTGATGTTAAACAAATACAGAGCAAGATGTATAAGGTGCAAATCGTGCACTGTCTGTGAATCGTGATATTCTCGTAGTTATCCATGGGAGTGGTTTGACGGTGAGATTGTACTTTGTGAGGAACGGTACCGAAAAATATGTTATACATCCTATTTATTTTGTCTCATCATCTGACACTGCATTTTGTATCGCGAGCACCCAACATCTGTCAACAGTACGTATCGGAAAGTTACACTGTGACATCGTGATGAGGAACATACGCTATAAGCTCATGTCCCTTACTATGACATGATTATGGGGTGGGGAAGTACAAATTGACTCTAGTCAAATTGCAAAAAGCGGATACCTAGAAGTATACGAAATAGGTAACGCAAAAGTATGGTTTTCATTTTCTCTATACTTAGCGTGTTTAGAATGCAATGTCAATGAAAAAATACGCGAAAATTTATCCTCGCGATCTTTTGGTCTCGGAGAAATTTGTGAATATTTCCCCTTGAAGCAACATCCTTGATTTGTCAATAAATGTTTGAAGACAGATTTAGGAACTATAGTTTGATCGTACGCTTCAATCCATCACAACGTTGGTACTGTAAGTAACTAAAATGCACAAAATAGTTCTTGATGCGAGTTATCTTCGCAAAAACGTCGACTCCAGTTTTTAGTTTCAGGAAGACAAGAAGTAAAGCTGATTGGTAGAATGACTAACAATCTTTGCCCAAACACCTTTATCGTAGACAGGAGGATGCTTACGAGTCGCTCGAAGGAAGAGTACACAGCCCTGCCTTGAGTGACGGAACTTGCAGTCTACCTTTACCGCCAATCAATGCGTATTATACTCGACATATTGATACTTGCTGACTGCCATCGCTAATATAACTTGGGATGCATTATGCTTGTGATGGACAGCGTGTTGACCAATATAACAAGCTATTTCAAAGTTTAAAAAACAATTCGACGAGAAATTTCGGAAAATTTCGGTTTATTTTACCAAAATAATATTTCTTTAACCGACGAATTATTAGAATATAATCAAGTTCTCTATGTTCTTCACAAGTCATGACATTTTCATGTTTGCCATCTTTTCGTTATTCCGACGTAGCGTATGGCGACCCTACTGCTTCGTATACAGCTACTCTACGAATCAGTGCTTCGCGCAAACCAAAACGTCAAATGAGCGCCCTTCAAGGTGAGAAACCTATTATAACCGCGTTAAACCTGACCTACATGTATTTTTTATTTCGCGTATGAGTTACCATATGTGTAATTTCCAATTTAGAGAGTGACACTAACACGTTATGAGATGTCAGCACTTTTATATTTAGTCGAGGGTGATGAGTAGACAAAGTCAACTTTCCTTTTCATTGCAAGAGTCACAGAAGAAGAAGAAGGTCGGCATAAAACATAAATCTAATCTATGATGGTCTAAAGCTACCGCGGATGAAACTACGTCAAAATTAATAGTGTGTTTAGTTTTATGTTAGATATTTTAATAGAAGTGATTCACTTTAAATATAGTAATATTGAAACAAAAAAAGGGTTGCATGTAAGATAAAATAATTTGGAAATGTTTGTGTGTTATGTAAAAATAAAGTCAAACTATAGAGATTGGAAACAAAAATTGTTTGATTATGATTTGCTTTTGATTAAAAAAAAGGGGAACTTTTCATTTAAAACATTTTATCTGTGTAAGAAACACAAAAAAATCAAATTAAGATGTAAATTAAAATCAAATAAAGTAAATTTAAAATTAAAACGAAAAAAAAACTCAGAGTGAAATGAAAAGAAAAGTTACATGAAAATTAAATGAAAATAAAAGTAAAAGAAAAGTAAATTGAAAACGAAAATAAAATGCATTTCAACTATGGCCGACAGCTTCCATAGTAGAACAGCATTCTTTTCGATTCCCTTAGCAGTCGAATAGAAGCCCTCGGTCACAAGAAAAACGGAAAAAATCAGAATGTAGCGATGGCTGAGAGCTGCCAAAACTTTCTGTGTAGGTTATCATTTTCAAAGCCTATCATTTGTCATGTCGGGGTAGGAATATTTCTTCACGTAAGTTAATGTGCAGTTACAGCAAGGAACAAGGGTGATAAATCGCCAGTGCGTCTTGAAGGTCGGGTAAGAAGTGCGGCGTGCGTGGCAAGCGTCTGCTGTCTGGGCCAGATTGCAGAGAACGGCTCTGGCCCGGCGCAAGGCAAACGCCGATCGTACGTTTCGAGCTAGCCCGTGCCCTCGACACTCGGTCTT
>LD343566.1:46725-66036 GCA_001465055.1 Ptychodera flava | reverse complement strand
CAAATTTCATCATTCAGTTGTATTTTTTGGCGCGCCCTTCGGGCGCGTAACTTTAATAATCAGTCATATTTTTCAGCACACCCAACTTTAACATATCAAGCATACATACATCAGAGATATCTGTATATTCAATATTTTAGCGTGCTCTTCAAGCTCAGTACTTTTTAATATATCAGACATTTTTCAGCATGCCCTTCAGGTGCATGACTTTACTATACAAGGCATATATATCAGAGATATCAGGATGTTTCACATATTTTTCGGCGCGCCCTTCGGGCGCCATACTTAAATAAATCAGAGATATCTTGATGTTTGCTAAGTGAAAGTGTACCATTATGAAATCTGCATTTCATTTGAAAAGGATGACAAATTCCTGATACTTTTCTGTTCTCTCTATGATAATTCAGTATGAGAAAGCAACATGCACAAATATTTCACAATATATATTTGATACAGTGGCTTATTTTAGAGATAGAAAAATGACAAGATATCTTTCCTTCTCATTGATGCAATTATTTTCCTTTGTTTCACAGGTTTACTGTAGAAAGATGCTTTTTTATGAACAAAATAACGGTAAAAAGGCAGTTTTTGTCATTATTAGCTGTACTTTTATGGTTTCAATGCTACAAGAAAAGGTCCTCTCAGACACTGTACACATCAGATTTGGCTAAAAAAAGCTCTCTATGGCTCCTCAGGAGATTAAATTGGATGGTTGGCAAGTCTTAACACCCATAAAAGTTTTTGATTCACTGCTTTTTCCTCTTTGATATTAATGATTGACATCCATTTCTGTACAACAGTTCAGGACATCTGGTTAAGCATAGAAAGTGTGAAATACATTCACAGCTCATTCAAAATACAGCTCATTCAAAATGTACTGTATTCAAACTATGAGATTGACACTTTGAAATTCCTATCTTACAACTGACATGTCAACAATTTCATTAAAACATAGAATGACTATTTAAAATATAAAAATATGTAAAATGTAAAATAATATATATATATATATATATATATATATATATATATATATATATATATATAAAATTTATGTCCACCTTTTGTTTTACCTATGTCGCGCCCGGGGGGTCACCCTGTTTTCGAAATTTGGAATAGGGGGGTCACCCTCTTTTCAAAATTTGGAATAGGGGGGGTCAGCCACTTTTTGACGTCGGCAAAAAATAATCCACCCCCCCGGCCGAAGAAACTGACCAGTCCCTCAGGCCGTTACCTTTGGTTTGTGGGAAAAGTAATATTCCTGGACACATACCTCGGTGGTTACATTAGTGATAGGCAAATAGGGCACTCAGGGAGACTGTTGACAGTCTACTGCGGGCCTACAGCTGTGTCGCGTGTTTATACTAATGCCGTTGTCACTTTTATTATTTCATTGGCACACTTATTACTATTAGCAGTTTGTTAACCGAAGTGAGTCTAAAATGTGAAGTGAAGGTACAGTTCGGGGCCTCAGAAACTGTTTTGTCTTCTAATCCCTGTTGTATACCGAATCATTGTATGACTGACCTTTCCACAACAAGTGGACTCAAAGTTTCCAAAGCCGAGGCTCGCGTCAGTAATTTCGCATTTTGGACTCAGTGTGGCTGACAAAAGTAATAAAAGTTTTTAATGAGCGAACGAAATCATAAAATTGACGATGAAGCTAGAATAATCAGCGTGAAACATCTGCAGGATTACGGAATTCTCGTTCTACATGTATGGATAAGCTTGATTTTCGGAGCGACTGCAGGCCCGAGGTAAACTGTGAACAGTCTCTGCAGCCGGCCCTGTGCCCTGTTTGTCTATCTAAACACTAACGCAGCTACTGTGGCAAGGGTCGAGGAATAAGATTTTCCCGAGGACCGAGAGCTAATGGCCTGAGGGCGAGTGTCGAAGGCGCGAGAGGCTGGCTTGTACCATTGGCAGTAGCCTAGTCCCTAGACGAAGTATTTTTGCCTTCGGGGATTTTTGGCTTTCGCCCATACTCTGTGTGAAGGTCAAAAATCTGCGAAGCCAAAAATACTTCCTCTAGGGATTAGGCTACATGGGCGGCATACCTTGCCCCGGGCCAGGCGCTCTCTGCAGCCCGGCCTACTTCAGGCCGTTACCAAAGAGCGGACGCTTGTCATGCGTGCTTACCCGGCATCATGACGCATCGGCGTTTTATCACCCTTATTAGTTCCAGAGACCAGCTCTGGAACTATTAGTTTTTGCTCACTTTCCTTCTTTCTTTCTTTCTTTCTTTCTTTCTTTCTTTCTTTCTTTCTTTCTTTCTTTCTCTATATCCGGTATTACCATCATAGAACATGCTTCATACAAATTTTACCTAAATTACCCAGAATGCATTGCGACAAGCTTATGACGTCATCGCTCAGCTCGGACGGGTTTTACGGGCATTTCTTGAAAGTTTATTTATTTATTTGTTTGTTATTCTCCATTGCTCGACTATCATATTGCGTTCAGCTATTAATAATTCTAGCTTTCTTTCGCTTTGTTTTTTGTTGCTTTTTGATTTTATTTTTCTCTAAATACTCGCCGTACGAGGCGCTATACTCTTTCGCCCGAATGCTCATGAGATAACAATGGCGGCGGATTTCGCTCGCATAGAGAGAGAAAAATAGGCTTTCCGTAAGTTTACAAGCGCGGCTGGGCACATCGTGTACCTAGGCGAGGTGGGTGTGCTCGAAAACATAGATCAATGCAAAATTTGGATTCAAAATCGGCTGTTTTGGCGGAGAAACTGCCCGCCGTATTTCTTAGGAGCCACCAGCGGTTTTTTGCTCACGTGTTGACACACGTGGACATATGTCGCAGCGATGTTTGTCTCTTTGTGTGTCTGTGTGTCTGTCTGTCTGTGTGTCTGTCTTTGTGTCTCTCTGTCTGTCTGTCTGTGTACTCAATATCTAAAAAACGGCTCACCAGATCAGAATCAAATCTGGTACATAAGATTCAGTTTGCAAATGGCAAGAACTGATTAGTTTTTGGTGGGTGTGGCTTGCTTACTTTTTGCTCATTTGCATAATTAATTATTTTAGAAAAAATGATATATATATTGACAACGACTGCACACAATTTGATGAGATTCGCTACAATTGTTGATCACACCAAGATATATCAGCTTTGAAAGACATTAAGGGGTGACGTGAAAGATAACTACTAATTTGCATGTTTAATGAAATTTCCTAATTAGGTGTATATATCTTAATTTACTCGATCAAAATTGACGAAACTTGGAAAACATATTGAAGATACTATTATTTAACCTTATTGAAAGTCATTAAGCATTTTTACTTCATCCAAATCTAATTTGCATATTTAATGAATTTTTGAAATTAAGGATTTAAATTTGAAGTTACATGACCGAAATAAATTGATGAAACTTGCTATGTACATTACAAATACTATGATAAAACATTATTAAATGTCATTCAGCATTTTTACATCAGCCAATTCCTTATTTGCATATTTTATGAACTTTCCTAATTAGTGACCTGACCAAAGTTGATGAAACTTGCTATGTACATTAAAGATACTATTGAAAGTCACTGAGCATTTGAACTTTAGCCAATTCCTTATTTGCATATTTAATGAACTTTCATAATCAGGGATATTTATCTGAATTGACCTGACCAAAGTTGATGAAACTTGCTATGTACATTAAAGATACTATGATAGAACATTATTGAAAGTCACTGAGCATTTGAACTTTAGCCAATTCCTTATTTGCATATTTAATGAACTTTCATAATTAGGGATATAATTATCTGTATTGACTAAACCAAAGATTACAAAACTTGCTATGTACATTAAAGATGATATGATACGACATTATTGAAAGTGATTAAGCATTTTTACTTAATCTAGCTGCTAATTTGCATATTTAAAGAATTTTTGAAATTAGGGATATATATTTGAATTTACATGACCAAAATTGATGAAAATTGCTATGTACATTAAAGATACTACTATGTAGGCTAACATTATAAAGCATTTTTGCTTCAGCCAATTCCTAATGTGTATATTTAATGAACTTTCCTAATTAGGGATACATACTTGGATTTATTTGATCAAAGTTGGCATAACATGCTATGTATATTGATGATTATACCAGGTTATACCAATATTGAAAGTCATTTCGCACTTAAGTTTTCATGTCAGCTAATTAATAGTTTGCATATCTAATGAGCTTTCAAAGTTTGGAATATATAGTTTGAAGGACTTGACCAAAGGCAATTACACTTGCTATATAAAGTGGTGATACAATGACAGCAGTCAAAGAAATTAATAATTTCTATTTCAGCTAATTGCGTATTTGAATTCTTAATGACCGATAGAGTTTAATCTGTGGTGAATATTGTTCATAATGTTGATCATAATACTTTCAATGAAGTTGCAAACATGTGGCAAAGGTTCAAATTTATACATAACTGCAATATACATGTACAATGAAACACGTGAGCATTTACAGTTCAAATCTGGTTCCTATATCAGTCTGCGAGGCCGTTTAACGCCGGTAACACACATCCCTGTCACCGCACGGGCATGCGTTGGCTGCACGTTAAAGCAGCTCAACTTTCCAAGATCAAACGGTCAGTATCTTGTGAAAACAGCGACATTGCAATGAAAATCGTTTTAGTCTGTGCTTTTAATCAAATGACAATGCATGTGGCCTCGGTTTTCAATTTCAACGGCCTAGGTCCGATGTTTCCTCTCGTCTGATCATCGTCGTAAACGACGCGCCTCTTTACGGCAACAACTCAGCGCTACCCGTCAAGCGATTGATTTTTGCGTAGGTCAGCGGAGCGAAAATTATTGCTCTGGCTCGCGAGAATGTCGTCTGATATACATTTCCGTGCGTTGTCGCCCCCGTATGTATCTGTTGCGTTTTTACCGTACATGTAGGCATTTGTAATCTGTGGACTGCCTTGCTTTTAGTTGTATTATGGTGTTTACTGCTAGCAGCCCTAACTATAGGTATGTGCTTGAATATTAAAATCCAAAGCACTCTTTCATTCTGCACCTATCTTTGTCACACATTCTCTTGTTTCTTCCGCTGCTCTGGTCTCTGGAACTTCGCTTTTGCTTGCAAATGCTTTCTAGTTCCTTACTGTGCATGCACATTTACTTCCATGTAGAAATATTCCTACTAAGGCAAGAAAAAAATGCGCTCAGACTATCACATGGAATGATAACCAACTCAGAAAATTTTAGCAGCTCTCAGCCATCGCTCCATACTGATAGCTCTGCATGGCAGGGATGTGTGTTACCGGCGTTATAAGGCCGCTCACCACAGGCAGTTTAACGCCGGTAACACACAGCCTACCATGCAGAGCTACATTCTGGTTTGTTTTTCTCTTTTCTCGCCTCGCAGCGACTGAGGGTTACCATTCTAATATGTAACAGGTCTGACCTGAGAGCGAGCGTAGCGTAGGGTATATCGTCATTTATGTTTTCAGGCAATAGCATGCTAATTTCTGTGTTTGATGCATGATGCATATTTTGACCATTGAGGTTGAATTGCTGTCAACTTGTTTTCTAGAATAACATTTACAGCAATTTAACTCGGAAATGCCAAGTTCACTAACGAAAATTATTTAAAACTGGTAAATTACATGATTCCGATCAGGTTATTGTAACAGAGGTGGGAACAGAGGCAGTCTAATGTAAAACACGTACTTGATATTCCCGTCGGTAGCTAGCTCTCAAGCACATGATTTTTAATTCTCGCTTGAGTTGACCGTTCGTTCTCGCGAGAGTTGGCTTGTTTCAAAATGGCGGCGACTAGTGATGACCGAACAAGGCTTTCAAAAGTGATCGACAATAGTCATTTTGAACCAAATTTCACACTTTCTTTGAAACAGAGAGATTTTTTGTCGGAAGTACACATTGTCGAGTAGGATTTGTGGTGGATGATATCTTTAATTTCACGCAATCCGTGTAAAAGTATTCAAAATGGCCGCCTCCATGGAAGTGCCCTCTTTTCAAACTCGTAGGTATTAGGCCTATAGAGATTCCATTCTAATTTTCGTGTACACGCATTAGTCTTAATGCTCGCTTCGCGAGCGGCCTTCGGCCGCTCTCGCTGCGCTCGCTATTACGTGCGACTCTATGGGAACCGTAAGGGATATTGGTATACTGTGGCAGTTGTCGGCCATCGCCCACATGTTTTTTTTAAACTTCATCCTCGCGATTTTTTGGTTTCGGCGAAATTTGTGAATATTTATCGTTGAACCAACAACCTTGATTTGTCAATAAAAACTTAGACTAGAACACATATTTAGTTCTCGGTCCAAGGTATACATCGTAGACTTCGCTTTGTAGCTTCAAGACAACAAGAAGTAAAGCAGATAGGTAGAGTGACCAAAAATCCTTGCCAAACTACATTTACCGTTGATTGGAGTATGCTTTACGAATCGCTCGAGGAAGGGTGAACATCTTGCCTCGAATGGCAGATCTTCCAGTCTACCTGTACCGCCAATTAATGTAATTTTCGTTATATTGAACTGTGGTCATAAATATTTACCGATTGACACATTTTCACGCGTTATGCTTGTGACAGAAAACAAGTTAACGACCCAACTTGAACGACCTTATTCAAGGTTCCAAAAATAACAGTACGACAAGAATTTTCGAAATATTTAGTTTCATTTTGCCAAAATGATCATTTTTAACCAACGGGCTCTAAATGATGCTTTTTACAGTCATGACTTGTTCAAACTTTTCGTTATTCTCACGGAGAGGCCAGCGACCTTTTTGATTCATATTCAGTAACGTCGCGAACACGTGCTTCGTGCCACCAGAACGTGAAAAAGAGGCGCCGTCAATACGAGGAATCTATTATATACCCTTGTTAAATCTGACATGTGTACTGCTTTCGGACATGTTTGATTTCCAATTCACAGCGTGAGTGTAAAATGTTGTGAGATATCAATACTTTTACATTTTGACGAGAGTGACTGAGGAGAAGTAAACGATACAATGTTTTTCTTTGTAAGAGTCAGAGAAGAAAAGAAAGGAGATTGGGAGAAAACTTTACGAGTGCATCGTGCTAGTATTTTTGCAAAGTCGGAACTTGACGGAGTTAACACGTTATATTACTGTCGGCTACCGTAGAAAATTCTGTTCACCCTTATATCAGCATATCGGTGAAATTGAGACAGAAAAATAAACCCTCATTCACTAATCAATGAGAAACAAATGGTAATTTTCTAAGGTTATTCCTTCCCTTCGTGCACTGACCATTTCGCGATTTTACGAACCGTTATTATAAAATTGGTCCCCCTTGACAATAATGAGAATATTACACCAGATAAAAGAATAACATTTGTTGACTTCTTAATTTTGTGCTACAACATTATCGCATATTAGAATCTGACATTCAGGTATTACACGATAAAGGCAGCATTTTTTCCTGAAGTAGAGCATTGAGAAAACAATGTCATGGTATTCACTATGACTGACAGGATTTATCAATAATTATTAGAATTGTATTGTGCAGCGTAAATGTTGTTTTTATTGCAATTCGTATATTTCGATATTGAAATGTGAAGTGCATCCCTTAAAAAATTGTTAAATCAATGTTTTTCAAGCTTGCATTCCAGCGAATAAAAATTCCTGCATTAGTAAGAACATGATGTCACTTGTAACACAGAGTAACATACACAGAGTGGCACACCTATTGTTTAAGGCGTGAATCGGTTACGTAAGCATTCCATGTTTGCCTCGCCTCACGAAGCTCTTGGCACTCTTTTCCGAAGAGTGCCGACCATGCACCCTTCGGTAATTTTCGGATTTTCACCAATTGTTAAGCGAAAGTATGTTCGACAAAGTTTGTGTTGTTGTTGTCGTGTGGTGCTGATCGGAATTGATGTGCTGGCCAAAACGGGAATGTTTTGAGCTTCAGGAAAGTGTGTTTTACCGTTTTAAAAATTCCTCTTATATTTTTATGAATATATAATGAGTGTGTTTGAACCAAATTTGAAAGTCTTTTATCGATACTGTCTGGTTTTACTCAATGGTTTACGGTCAGTCATACCCTCTTTAACACGTGCGTCAAGGAAGGACATGTTTATGAAACTGCTGGCGTGTTATGTTTTGATAGGCGTGAAGCAGTGTTTCTGGCCTGAGAGCTCACAAAGTAACTATGGTTGCTACGCGACTGGCAGTACGATGCCATCTCGTCGTATGTTTCGCATAATCTCGTGTAATTATCAACCACAAACAAAGCCTCCAAAAAGTTTAACACCTTTGAAGCTCATTTTAATATGAAAAGCCAATAGTCTACCGAGACGACCATGGAACAAAAGGCATGCAAGTGTTGCCACTCTGTCTATGTTACTCCGTGCTTGTAATAATTACATTAAGTAAACTCAACGCCCATAACTGTATAGTACAAATAGGCTTTATTTCCCTGTTGCATTTTCTATTTGTCGAATATTGCGATGGTTGGTTTGCTATACAGAGTGCAGTGCGCTCACGGGAAATTATACCTCCGTGTCCTTTCGGCTTCTAAGTTGGGGACCGATAGTTTTTTCCCGTTGTAGCCGCCCGACTAGTAGTATAATATAATCAGCGATGCAAAAAAAGTAGAATTACATATACTTTTCTGTAATGCCATGGTATGCATCATGTAACTTTGATTTTCACGAGAAAGTGGCCCTAGCTTACTTGTGCTCTTGTCATGCTGTTGTGCGTCTCCTCCACCCGTGCAACTTTTACGCAGCTCTGCCTCAAACTTTTCAACCTTGTTGACGCAGAGTGTTTGTTTAAGGGTTTTAAGAAGGTCTTTCAGCAATACTAGATTCGTTTCCGATACAAGTCCCATTTCCTCAAGTGAAGCTAGCTCGATGAAGATGTCCTCAGCTGTTTGCATTTTTTCAATCTCACGAACAGCGATCTGTTTACCCTTCAATGGCTGTTTTAAAGTCTCCAGCTTATCTTGCGATAATTCTTTAGCTATATTAACGAACAAGCTACACAGTGGATTGACTTTGGCCATCTTGATTTTTAGCTATTACAATCAGTTAAAAGAGGCAGAAACTGCTTCAACGCTCTGTATTATAAGGTGCTCGTCAAGAGACGCGTCAAACTGGTATGATCTAGCTTTTCGATCTTGCTTTTATTTTAAGACACTCTGCGCAGAAATTCACTCATATGCGCAAATTGGGAGCCGGCCAAGATGATTATCAGTTGGTTTTGTATTCAAATATCAATACCTTGATTGACACCTTTCACGATGATTAATGTCATAGACGAACAATGACAGTCACTTTGACCATAACTTAGTGGCAATTCACGAAATTTCAAAAGTAAAATGCGTCTATTTGCCTACTACGGAATTGCACGCTGAAAAAGGCGTAAATAAATCCGATTCGGAAAACAATTACATCGAATACTCTTTAACTTTCTTGCCGAAAAAGACGTGCGTCAAATTTCTAAATTTGGGGGCCATTAAGTTAAGTAACGACGAGGCATTTGTGTAAAATTCACCACCGAACCGCCTTCGTTCTCGCAGCCATAAAACGAACAGTGGAGAAATTGTACCGAGTGAGGTATTTCAGCAGTAAACAGAATCCCGGTCGCAATTCACAGTTATTTTCAAGGATAACTTTAGAGGTGTGAAATAAACCTTCGTGTGAACTTCGGACCGGGCTTTAGGGGACACACCCATGAGCAACTTTTACTAGCTTATCTACAGCGCGCAACTCTCAATGTGAGATATGGGTAGAACTCAACTACAAGGCATGCAGATTGATTTTAAAAGTTGTTGTTTTGGGCATGGCGAAGACACTTTAGGTAGGAGGAGGAACAATGTTTATACCTTACTTTGACACAATTATTGTGTGCAAATTATTTTCATCGCGCCTATTCAAATAGCGGGAAAAGGTACCTAGAGGTATGCGAATATTTAATGTAAAAGTTTGGAAATACTTGAATTGACAATTTATTCTACAAGAAGAGTTTCCCAAGAACCATGATTGTTTTTAAAAGTTGAGGAAAATAATGTCATTAATATTCAATGAGCGCGCAAACATATCTGATAACGTGTGAAATATTTAACTTCTTAACCTTGTGTATTCCTAATATGCCTTTGTGTTGATTAGGCCTAAAAAAAATTGTGTGTTTCCGGTAACCCGACCTACCCTAGTTCAAACCCCCCGACCCTAAACTTTTTTTTTGACCTTGAAAACAAATCCCGCGAGATTGGCTGGGAAAGGTTTTAAATCACGCGTGATTTCATGTGCAAGCGTGTTTTCCGTAACATGTGAGAAATGCGATCACGATCAAGAAAAAATGTAAAAAGTGTGAGAGGCTCCCCACCTAACTATCCAAAATGTTTTTGTGTCGAGTTTGTGTTTAATTCGTTTCAAAAATGTGTTCCTATATTCTTATTCGATTTTTTTGTGTTAATGAAAATGTTTGTTTCACCTCGGATATTTGTAGGGAAGTTTGGATTAGTGTGTACGGTAATGTTTTGTTTGTGTCGGGAAAGCTTATGGCGATTGTAAAAAGTGTGAAAGAGGCTCCCCATGCACCTAACTATCCAAAATGTTTTTGTGTCGAGTTTGTGTTTGATTCGTTTCAAAAATGTGGTCCTACATTTTTATCCGATTTTTTGTGTGAATGAAAATGTTTGTTTCGCCTCGGATATTTGTAGGGAAGTTTGAATTAGTGTGTACGGTAATGTTTTGTTTGTGTGGGGAAAGCTTATGGCGAGACGCAGCCGGACCTATGGTGTTACAAAGTTGATGAGTGGCCCTTTGACGCTTGCGCTTCGAAACCCGAGTGTGGTTTCTCTTCAGTCGCAATGTAGATTCTTTCGTTAGTTTGTGTTTGTGAAAATTTATTTTAATGTATTTTAGTGGTCTTGCTCTTCGAATAGCGAGGCAAGAATATCAATGTTTGGGTCTCGTTGTGAGTCCGTTTGGTGGTCTGGTTTGTTTATTTTTTGTTTCTTTACTTCTGTAAATTTTGTTTTGACTAGTGTGTCTTTTAGCTTTTTGTTTCTCTTGTAAGCAATGATTGGTGATTCTTGGAATAGATTCCTTAGTGTTGATTCCTTCTCCAGTTCAGCCAAATGTTTCAAAAGGCTTCCCTTAAGATCTTTTGTTTTTATGTAAGGGCTGTATGTTGTACTGAAGACGAGTTTGTTTGTTACTTCTTTACGTGTACTTGTACAGTTTGTTAGTGTATTACGAATACTGTGGTTTATTTTTTCTGATATATTAGTGATTTCATTGTTTTTGTATTCTCTGTCGAGTGGTTTGTTTCTAAAGAAAGCGAATTTTTTAGTAAAGTCGTCATTGTTGTTTCAAGTGCGAGCGTATCTAAGGATTTCACCTTTGATAAAGCCATTAAATGTTGCTGTCGGGTGACACGATTCTCTATTTAGAAATTGGAATGTGTCTGTTGGTTTAGTATGTGTTTTGATGTCGAGGATATTTTCTTTGTGGTATCTTGCACCTTTGAAAACTATTACATCTAGGAATGTAATTTCTTGTGTTGAGTTTTCGTATGAAAACTTAAACGTTGGGTGCATTGTGTGGATTTTTTAAATGAAGTTAGTGAGTTCGGTTTGTGTTCCCAGAAAGATTGCAAAGACATCATCTCTGAATCTTTTCCAGAAGTGAATGTTGTTGTGATTGTTTACGATTATTTTCTTTTCAAGTTCATGAAAAGCAATGTCTGCTAACTCAGACGAGGCATTCGATCCCATGCTGCAGCCGCGGGTTTGGCGGAAATATTGCTTGTTATTCAAAACTGTTGTGTTTTAGAATTAGTGAAAGCATTTCTATTATGTCTTCCGTGGGTGGTTTTTTGTGGCCGTAATTTGTTTGAAGCGAGGTTTGTGAGTTTAATGTTTCACTGACTAGCCGAATCGCTTCGTCGTGAATTGTGTTTGTGTCCATCGACACCATGTCGAGTGTTACAAGAAATGCATGTTGGGGGAAATTTGTTTTTCTATTTCTTGTATGAAGTTTGTTGTGTCATTTTATATTTGACGGTTGTTGCTGGACCAGTGGTTTTATGAAGTAATCCAGGAATTCTGAAATTCTGTTAGTGGGACTGGAGCAGCCACTAAATATTGGTCTCCCTGCAAACGTTGAGTTTTCAGGCGGCGGTTTGTGAATTTTAGTCAATAAGTACCAATGCGGGGTACGGATTGTTATGTTTTTTGGATCGCGATACTTATAAGTATCATGGTCGATGTGTTTGTTCTCCTACATTTTGTTTAATAGTTCGTGTACTTTGTTTACTGTTTGTTCTGTGTCGTCACTGTCTAGTTGTGTATAATACTGAGTGTTGCGTAATTGTCTTTTGCATTCGTGTATGTAATCTTTTGTGTTGACAATGACGATGCCTTGACCCTTGTCGAAGGGTATTAAATTTTCACATTTTCTTTTTTGCAGAGAAAAAAAATTACCAAAAAAATTTTTTTTTCCTACCTACCTACCCTATTTCTGAAGAGCATGTTACAGGAAACACACAATTTTTTTTTGGCCTTAACCGTATATTTTTTCCATAATTTCGCTAATGAATATTAAAAGGAAATCTTACGAATACTACGATATTTGCGACAACATTTCGAAATTAGGGTGACTATTTATTTTAGTTCGTCGCTTCATCACACAAAATACAATTACCAACATGAAACTAGGAAAATCATGTTTTTTTTCCAATCAACGGTAAATTTTGAGAACAGATGACGACGAAATATAATACCAGCAGATATTGGCATTTTCTGCCTCCTACGTAAATTCGATCATTTTCCATGTTTTTGAACGATCCAAAGTGAAAAGCGCTGATGCGACGTACGCAAGAATGAGAAGCACGCTCTTATGGCTTCAATTTACAGAACTTAAGTCAGAAAATTTAAAAAAGAGACAGGGAAAAAGAAAAATGTTCTACAAGATCCAAAATTTGTGCTTTAAAGGTAAACGCCAGCCATGAGGGTACAGAAATAAACCAATTTGTGCATTTTGTATCGTGACAAAAACGAAATGAAACTTAATATACTATATTTACTCACCTGGATATTTAGGCTCCGGTATTCCAGGAGGGTATCTTGGGCGCTTAAGTGGTGGCGAATCTGTCAATTGTAAAATCGAGAATAAATTAATTTTGTTACAGTTAGAAATATCAGGGTTTTCAACAGTGTCGTATTTTTGGAATTTTACAAGGATATATTGTTTCGTTGTGACAAAAATACAATATTCAAACTTATGTCAGTCTCGTAGAAAAAAATATTTAACTGTGTTTTTCGAGTAAACGTATAGACAGACAAATATTTATTTCACTAAATGTAATAATCATATACAGTCATCAAATTGAAAAACATGCTTTTCTCAGTTTTCAATTCGTCGTACTTCACGTATGTAGAATTAAAACCATGATTACATGATACCCGAGGACTTATACTTTTCGTGATTTTTAGCCTAGTTAAAATTTACATAGTAATATGTTAATCTTTGAATCGACAATCATTGCCGAACTATATAGTCTAAGAGTTTGATTGTACGCTTCAATTCATCACAGCGTTGGTACTGAAAGTAACGGAATGTACAAAACGATAGGTTTAGGTCCGTTGTATATCGTCTCCGCCCTGTTGCTTCACGACTACGAGAAGTAATGTTGATGGGTAGAACGATTAAAACCCCTGGCTATGCCACCTTTACCGTAGACTAAAGATATTCACTTGAAGGAGGGTAAAGCCCTGCCTCGAGCGAGAGATCTTCAATGCCTTAACCGTCAACTAGTGTATTACCCTTTGGTCGCGTCACGCCTGTGATAGCGTGTTGAACAGCGGAACGACCTAGTTCCATGTTTAAATAACGCTGGGTTGACGAAAATTGTCCGAACGTTGGCTAATATTGCCACAATAAGCTTAATCACTTTCAACCGACGAAAGTAGCGTCTATATGGTCACATTAGTCTCTATGGTCTTGAAATCACGATATTTTTATATTTTCCAACTTTTCGTCATCAAAGTAAAGAGCGGTTAGCGACTCTACTCCTTCGTGTACAGTCTCTCCACGAAACCGTGTTTCGCGCAATCCAAAATGTTAATTAAGCGCTCGTCGAGGAGTGGAAGTTACTGAATGCTCGTTACACTAGACTCGCGTTATGTTTTCGAATTTCGGCTTTGGCTGATGTGTGATTTGTGATTACGAGAGTGACCCAAACATTTTATAAGACATCATCACTTTTATATTTTGACGAGGGTGATGAGTTGACTCATTTAACTTTTCTTTTCATTACAAGATTCAGAGAAGAAGAAGGTTGGCATAAAACATAAATCTAATCCTTTGTGTCACAAAAACCTATGTTGTCTATATGCACAGTTACCGAGAAAAGTAGCCGTGGTCCCCAATTTCTTCATAGTTGTTTTTGAAGGTAACCTAGACAAGCGTAGTGTCGGCTTACGCAACCATACTGGTACTCATGTGAATTCAGACCGTGACAGAGTAAACACGTGTTGATACAGAAGGCTAATAGCGAAAAAATTATGTTCGCCCTAATATCAGCATATTTGTTAAATTGAGACAGAAAAATCTATCATCAGCCACTGGTCAATGAGATATAAAGTGTTACTTTTCTAAAGCTATTCCTTCCCTTCGTGCATTGATAATTTCTAGATTTTCTTAGGAACCATGATTATAATGAAAAGTAGTTCCCCCATGATTAGGATAATGAGAATGTTCGTTTTAATTTCCCTGACCAGAGCTAAAACATTTTCGCATATGAGGCTGAGAGAGTCATGTATTACACACTAATGGCAGCATTTTCTCTGAAGTGGAGAATTGAGAAAATGATCATTCAATTCATGACTTAGAGGAATTATGCATCAGTTTCAAAATCGTATTGCACTGTGTCAATTTGCTTTTATTTGTAATTCCAAGGTATTGAAATGTCATTTGCATCCCGTAAAAGTTGTCAATTCAAACTTACATTCACATGAATAAAAGTCGCTGCGTATTCATCGATTTTTATCACTAGGCTGCTTGTAACGAATAGATCTACATATACGTGTATGCATGTATGTGCGAACAAAATCACATCCGTAATAATTACCTTTGAACATGTAAACTATATTCCATTTTGTTATCTGTCGAACATTAAAATGCCTTGTCTGCTATGCTGTACGGTAACTAGTATACCCCATTGTCCTTTCGGCTTTTAAGAATAGAAACGGATAGTTTTGCCGTAGTCGTCGTTTGGCTGGTAGCATGATATATGTCAGCGTTGCAAATGGAGGCGTAAAAATGTCATGTACATGTTTTGTAATGCCATGGTAGTATGCATCATGCCACCTTGATTTTTACAAGAAAATAAACTTAGCTTACCTGTGCCGTGGCCATGCTGTCCTGCCTCAAAAGCTTCTACAAGGGCGATGAGATCCCTTCGTCTAAGCTTTTCGAGAAGTTCTTTAAGCAATGTCAGATTCGTTTCCGATATAAACCCTGCTTGTTTAAGCTTGGTGAAGAGTTCCTCAGCGGTTGTAATGTTTTCAGCCTCCTGAATGGTGATCTGATCACCCTTCACTAGCTGTGTTAAAGTATTCAGCTCATCTTGCGATAAACCTTGAGCTACGTCAAGGAACAAGCTATTCAGTCGATTAACTTGGCTCATCTTGTTTTTTAGCTATCAAGATGAGCTAAAAGGAGGCAGAAACTACGTGAAGCGTGGTGTCATATTGTGTTCGTCAGGATATGCGTCAAAACTGGTATGATCTAGCTTTTTGATTCTCGTTTAAAGGTTGGGGTCCTCTGCGCAGAAATCCAGTTGTCCTCATATGCGCAGATTTGGGACGTGCAAGATGACTATATTTGGTCATATGTTTGAACACCTATATCTTGATTGAAATCTGTCACAATGATTCATTTCATCAACGATGCTACCAGTACAAGATCACACCCACGCTATTTTGGCGACAGAAGCAAACAATTTCACAAATGGAAATGTTATTGCATATTTAACGATAAAAACCGGACCTGGAAATTGCATAGCTTGGCTTACCTTGGCGTACGATGCTGTCTGTTCTCGGTCTTGTACGGCCTCCCACCACATTGGTGGGAGGCCGTATAATGCCATCAGCAACACAGGCATCATACGCAGGACTAAGTTTTGCCTTGCAAAGCAAACAAACAAACAAAGAAAAAACAAACAATACTTGTTGCCACAGACAGCCAAGTACTTTTACAGGACACCAAAATGTTCATCCTTGCATAGTTCACTCACGCTATTAAAACTGCCATCGAGCTCTGATATGAATGCTTTTAACAGTAGTAACACTTCGCTAGTGTAAACAAACCAGGTGCGTTTCCCTTAGCTGTAAGCTATTGTCGAACATAATCCACTATTGGCATACAAGCGATGCTGGGCGATATATATGCAGTTATGGCTGCTTTGTCGAGAACAGCTTTCGTCAAAAAAGTTTACCATTGTGAAAAAAGAAAAGTTTTTTCCCATCTCAGTACATTCTTCAACTGCAGGTAACTGTAAATTTTAAGTTATAATATTAGCAGATCATTTACTTTACATACCGTTACCAATCCCTCTAGAACACACCTAAAGACATAGACTCTCTTATAGCCATTTATTGGCTACAGAGAGATACCGTCTCATCGGGTGTCTCGTGCCCTGATATCAAGGTTGGAACACGGTCCCTCCGTGGAGGGACCGTGGTTGGAACAATCTGGCTCAATGAGCAGTTTAACGAGGGGCGGTTCTTGTTTGTTTTCAGCGATTCTGTGATAGGTTACTGGTTCTCCGCCCTCTACGCCTTCATTTTGGAACTGAGCCAATGCCTAGTCGACTGATTCTAGATAAGAAGGCCTGCCAATCGAGATGCCAACAGCTATCAAACTAGATTACATATCACATGACGCAGTCACCTAAACTCTGACACGCTAAATCATGTGACATCTCGTAGCTTCTGATTGCAAAACGATCTTGTGTGACTACAAGAATGGCTGAGGTTGTGCACAGTTAACCAGTATTTAATCACGTTTCAAGAAGTCAAACATTTGGAAAAAGCTGAAAAATCATGACTTTGTCCCTTTACGATACATCGGCAAGACCGTTTGGGCACACCAGTGTGTAACTACGAGACTAACAGCTTCGTAGCAAACCAGGTGCCATGAAAGTATATCTATGCATAGATATTGAAGATAAAGGAATATTGCGATGTGACTTTCATGTACCTAAGAAGATTGTACAGTCCGTCAGTCATACGTCAGATGCGTTTCGTATATAAATGTTACGTATTTCATACATAGAATATCGTACCTGTCTATAGAAATTCCTTTATACATAGGTAAGCTTACTGCAACGGAAAATAAACATTGTGTTCAAATTATGACCATTTCATAAAGTGTCTCTGGAATAGAATAAGTCGGTCGTGAACTCTCAATTTTTGTATGTGGTGACAGAGTTAACAAAAACAACGCCAATTCTGACAAATTTGAGTATTATTTTGCAAATCAGAAACATACTTAAAGCAAAAGGATCAATAGAGATTGGAAACGATTTAAGGACACTCATTAGTTTACGTTGAGTGGATTATTTGATAATTAGGGTTTCTTTCACACTGCTGTGAAACTGACATGTATTTCCCCAACGCCCTTGTTCACCGCTGGAGGGAGACATTTACTGTGTCTCCACAGTGAAGACGCTCGCCCCCCAGTTGTACTAATCCCACATACACCTGTTACAAATCACTCTATGATACATTGATTGATTATTACGATTGATGTTTTAACCGGGACAACCAGAGACAGAGACTAGCAAATAGATTTAAGTGATCAGATTATCCCTGTATGCGTTGTTTAATTTAATGAGAACTCATCTCAAATGCAACAGTATAAGTCGGCGTAGTATAGTCTCCCGAACATAGCCCCGATCAATATATACTCATTGACTACAGGTGGAATAATACTCAATTTATACTTTCATAGAGCGCTATGGTTAAGAAATACCGGTATGTCGTTTCAATCTCGGCGAAGATGGAAGTCGTAACCTGAACGACCAAATGGGCATGCATCTTAGTCCGAGCTTCGAAGGTTTTGGCGCATTGTACCGCATAATCTCTTCAATACCATCCTTTGCAAGCAACTGTGTAAAATAATGAAACTGTACAGTCTTTCATGTTTTTGAGTATCATTCCAGCTCTTCGAAACTCTTATGTGGAACACTCTGTGAGTTTGTAGCGTAACGAGAGATTGATTACCACGTTCCATGATAGTTTGTAGCACTGGCAATTTCCAGGACTGTGGTGAGTTTCATTTGTATATACTTTTAATTATGTTTATTTTCACTGCGTTTCCTATGAAGAGTTCACACTCTGCTGAAAATTGCACGATGACACCACTGCTGTACCTTTATTTACAGGATCCATTGTATAGGGTGGACAACAGTGTTACATTACTTTTCAGGAAGCAAACTTAAAAAGACTTTTCCCTTCAGAGACCTATAGATGCAATTTAGCGGTTAATGTAAATGTCATGTCATATACACTTTATAGAGCGCTATGGTTAAGAAATATGTCGTTTAAATCCGAGGCAGTTTCATTTCCAGTCACCCCTTTAAGTTCCCAAATCCCCGTCATAGCTCCCAACATACCTCGATATTTAAAAAAACAGTCAATTTTTCCCGCCCCTAGAGATATTTTTGCATGCTGCCTAACATATCTCATACATTTTATATTTTCACCTTAATATTGGTCCTTTTAGACGCGTACTGACGGAGCCAAGCGCCATGACAGTACTAATTTGTGGTATTTCAAAAAATAGCAAGCAAATGGTACTAATCCCTCTTTATTCGACAATATTTTCATTATTCGAGAAAAATTGAAATTTTCATCGTGCCTCACAAAATGGAGCGAAGGTGAAAATTTTACCCAGTTTTCCTTTTGAGCCCGATGTAGGCTACCTCTGCGTGGCAGGGCTGTGTGTTACCGGCGTTATACGGCCTCCCACCATAGGCCGTATAACGACGGTATAGAGATCGATGTAAGCGTTCAACTTTAATTCCGAAATGTAAAACTGTAGAGGGCGCTGTTGAAGACAAAGCTAGAATTCGGTGATAGATGGCCGATGACTTCGGTACAGAGAAACAGATGACTTTCAGACCTGTATAGTTGCTTATCATTTAAAAGAATGGTTACACTTGACAAACACAAATTAGCATTCAAATTATTTTACTTCTGTAATATATTGGGATATATTACTAAAGATTGGTTCATCCAAGAACTACTAGACAGACACGATGCTCTGGTAAACTGAATGTTCCCGGGCTAGGAACTGTTTTATT
>LD343566.1:12420-30571 GCA_001465055.1 Ptychodera flava | reverse complement strand
AAAAAAAATTTTATATTTCAAAATGGGACAATGTATCACAAATTTAAATGAAAAGTATCAACAAAACAACAGTTTAGGCAGTACTTACCGTAGAAATGTTGATATCTAAATTGACTAGCTTGCTGGTTAGGTTGTTCAGTGAATTGTAACTCTAACAGTATCGCTAAAAACTTAAGGTGAATATTCACTGATTTTGAATTTTGTCTGCTGTATCCATGTTAGAATTCAATATGAAATAATAAATTGCAAGTTTTTGTTTTCTAATGGCAAACAATAACGAACAGCGGCTTAGCCCATAAAAGGTAAAATCTGTTCATTGTGTCGGGGCTAAACTCCAAAATTTTGATGTATACTGAGGGGATACTGCAACTTTTCTTTTGTATTGGAGATGGACTCCCTGAAAATGTAAGGAGCTTTCATCCAACACAGCAAACCGAAACAAGCCACAAGAGGGCGATCTTGCACTGGTCGGTGAAACAATTCAACAGATATGTATAATGTTACAGAAATCACATCAATTGTATGCTTTAGACCCGGAATGTGTTCTCAAAAATGAACTGTTTCACAAATCACAATTTATTGAATATCATATATCAGCTGAATATCATATCATTATTTGATACTTCTTAACCGTTATAAATTGATTTTGTTTAGTTCGTTATACATAATGAATGGTATGACAATTGCACCCACCTTTAGAGGGTTGTTTATAGCCTGGGATGAACTAACGAGGGAGACGGAAGCTGATTCTTGTCAAAGACTGGATGCATGCAAAATAATGACCCTCCCGTTCTCCTTTAGCAGAAAAAAATTGACCCGTCTCTTTGACAAATAATTTGCATTTCGACAGGAAGTGTGATAGTCTTCCTTCATTCTAACAAGAAATACTAAAATTGCTTATTGTTTTCTTTATCCGCTTCGTCTTGTCTGTATATGTATGTGTAGTCAGTGGGCGTATTGTCGACAGCGGTTTTGAGTGTCAACTTAATGCTAACAATAAGATCCATAGTACAAAGGGGGATATATGTAGAAATACTAAAACAATGAACAAAACACGAGCTTTCTGCCCTTTAAATATTTCATAACGTCAGAGAAAACTTGAAAGTTTTTACTTTATTATTTCATATTACAGCGTATAGTTTTAAAATGTCAGCAGATCGTTTTCCCATTCCCTTGCACAAAACATGTATGACCTCCGCTTCATGCACTAAATGAAAAGACCCTATTCCAAACTGCCGCATGGAAATGGTTACGCCTATTGCAAACTTCTCTCTCCCGTAAATTCTGTCTTTGCTCTAAAACAATTCGAAAGTGAAAGGAATTGAATAGAAAAAAGCACTGTTAAGTGCTCTAAACATTGACAAGAACGCATTGAAATGTTACCGATGGAATTTGTAATATAGTCGCATATATAGATAATATATTCAAGCAATCAAGGCAATTGCAACTGAGACATTTCCCTCTAGTATGAAGAAGCAATCTCATTGTTTTAAAATTCCTTTTTATTGATCTATGAGGGAATTAAATGTCAGAGATTTCAGTAGGAAATCCTTCTCAATTTTGGGCTTGTCAAGTACTGTTATGCAGAAACTTGACTTTTTGTTATTGTTACTCGAAAATTGCTATTTTGGAACCCAATACTGAGAATCCGATTTAGTATATAGTCTAGCCCTCCGGTCAATTGACGTCCGTATCTTGCCTTGATGTGCGAGGTAATAATTGTTTATTGGTTTAGCGATCACTCTGTCATTGCTCGATGACAACCCTGTGAACGCAACAATGCATGTTCCCTCAATTTATACTATAAAAAAATTTATAACAATAAATAGAAACTTGTAAATTCGTTATCAGTTCTTTTGGCGTTATTCCTGTAACTAAGAGCGAAATGCTTACGGTAGAATATTTCGACTGAATCGCCTTGCCTTCATCAGCTGTTGTGTCATTGTGAATGGTACGATGACGTACACCGGCCGGTCCTCTGACCGCAGGAGGGCGTTTTAAACTGCTAGGCCATCCCCTCATCCCAGTTGAGGGCTGGCCGTTGTGCTTTGACTTCACTGGCCTCTTTCACTCTGCATTTGATGCAATGATCGTTACATGAGATGATCTTAACGTTGTCAGGATTGATTGAATGTCCTTTCTTTTTGCAGTGTTCATAAATTTCAGAGGTTTCTCGACTCTCGTGTTCCTTGAGTCTCGTTCCCAGTTGTCTAGTAGATAGTCTCCCCACTGTAGTCTTGGTTACAGACTTTACACTTGACACGATATTAAAATTACACAACACTTTTTTAGCTTTTCCTTTCTATCTTTAGCGTGGGTGAGTACTTGTCGCATGGAGTTGAACGTCCGTGGTACATATCAATGCTATGGGATTTAAAAGCCCTCTGAAAGAACTTAAGAAGTTCCTTTCTTACGGAATACCAACATTGATGTTGACTTTCTTTGATTTGTATGTGTCCTTGGTTTTATCCTTCTTTCTTGGGATCCTAAACTTCCACTCTGGGTGCATATCGGTTTTAGAGCTCTCTTGATATGTTCAAATTCCAGCAGTTTACAACGCCCTCCTGCGGCCAGTGGACCAGTCTATATCATCGTACCATTCAGAGTGACACAACAGCTGACGAAGGCTGAGTGATTCTGTCGAAAAATTCTAACGTAAGCATTTCGCTCTGAGTTACAGGAATTACGGCAAAAGAATATGATTCCAGAGCAAGGAAGCGATATTTTAGTCGATTATAAGTTGCTAAATGATGACAAGATTAGGATATGTTGAAGTTAATATTTGTTGTTGATACAAATGCAACTTCATCTCAAAGTGGCCAGGCCAGAAATCTGAATACTGTTAAAATGCTATGTTTATAATGATCTTAGAATTAAAATGCGATACATACGATAACTCAATTGAACGAGTCAATAAAATCATTAAAGGCATTTTTTTGTGATATATGTCAATTTCATTCCAGTTGAAATGTCTATACTCTCTCATATATTGATAGAGATGAAAACAATTATAATACAAATGTTTCCCATTATGGGTATTATTCAGTGACCGGAATATTTGGTCGAATTGTTTTAGATAAAGTTAGCTTTATTTCATGAATTAACACCGTTATTATTTTGAATGTCGTTCTACAGGCAGAGGAGGCGAGAAAATGTGAATTTAAAGACACCAGTGCAGAACAGACTGACTAATATTTGATGACCAGATGCCCTTTATATCAGTTTGATGCATGTAAAGCAATATTCCAAGATTCCATAAGGTTTAAATATTTAGTATAAATTATGCATTAAGTTACCATGTTATATCTTGTTTGACGTGAATTTGAAATGTACGCTTTCCATTACGATTGCCTACTACGCTTGGAACTTTGATGTAGAGTTTCAGCAGTTAATTATCTTCCATTCAGAAAATGCTGAAACACACCAAACTGCATAAGAAACAGGATGCCGTCTGAGTGTCTCTTATCCTAGCTATCTAATCTCTACGACCATGATACTGAAGTAATACTACAGATCAGTAATTGGCAGTACAGTTTTCTTTATACAGTATTTAAAGAATGACTAAATAATCTGATCTCTTTTCTGTCCTACCGATTTAATTGCATTAATGGATATTACATCTTATATTAAAGCGTTGCGATCATTGTAAGTGGTCAAAGAGTGCGTCCACAATACTAATTTACATTTTGCGCTAAGAAAACGTCTCTTTGCAGATTTCCTATTTAACAAATTATTTACAGTACAAGCCAAACACTCCGACAAAACACCCCTTTTGTCCAAGAAATTTAATATTTAAAAAATATAAAAAAAACAAAAAAACAACAAAAAACAAACTACACTTCCATATTCACATAGTATACAAAGTCAAGGGAAGAGAGTGGTGTTGGCCGCTGTCTTGACATGATAATTGCTACCTTTGTATAATTATTTTGTATTGCTAGGTTTATTGGTGTGAGAACATTTCATATTATATGACCTCAGCAAAAAGTGATACCAATATTAACATGTAACACAGGAGTATCGGCTCTTTATCTCATGGTTCTTTGTCTCTGTATATATTCCACGTATAAAAGTATAACTTTGAAGTAAAATTCACTTAAATTCTCTTCAAATCCAGGTTTTTCAGATAGACAAACGAATTACACAATATACTAAATCAGTCCCTCTAGGCAGATTTTGGTGAAAAATGTTGTCAATACAACGTACTTCGTGAGAGTATTTCAAAATATAAAATAATAATTAAAATATCTGAAGCAGTCATTCAAAAACAAGTTAAATTTATATTTATTTTACATAAAAAAAATAAGTTTGATAATTTACATGAAAAACGAATTCTTTCACTCGTAAGGAAAAACTGTATAATTGGAATACGGCAAACGGACTTCTGCTTGTTTCACTTCTGACACCAGTTTAGTCAGGCGCCGCCTAGTGGCTGTTCGTCGACTTGTGCCTGCATGTATATATATGGATGCTGAGAGCTCAGCGTTTGTTCACAGTGTGTAGCCCCAAGGTATGAGTAAGTTCATTGTTGAATCTAACGTAAAACCTGAAGTGGTTGATGGTTATTTTCCGATCGAAAATCGTTAGATACCGAGTTGCCAGCTGCTGTGACGATGTTTTACCTGCAGAGTCGACACCCTTTTAAAGAAAAGTGTCTTCGGAAGGATGATTATCGACGGCATCGGTCCTCTTTGTATGTCAAGGTTACAAATGGGGCCCTTCAGCACTAGAGGTCCAATAATTTGAACTCTACAATTCCCATTGACAAAACAGCAAAAATCCAACAATATTTTGGTAATATCGTAGATATGAAAATTACAAAATCTATTTTCTAGGAGATGTATGTACCTTCCCCATTCCTTGAAAAATAGTATCCAGGTTAACTGATTATGTGTTCAAAATTGTTTTCAGTAAACACGATTGGAACTAATTGGGATAATTGGATCTTTATATTTTTCACATTTCTCGAATGTGTTAGGTGTTCTATAGCTGAATGTTGCAATATTATAAATTACTAATAAAAACAAGTGTGTAACTTAAAAAGAAAAACAGATGAGGACGCATTTGCAGGTTATATCGAAATTACTTCACCATCCAATTATCCCAATTAAGTTCCAATAGTGTTAGTAATTTGTCGGCATAAACAAAGACCTGTCTTGTCCTGAAAATTACTTTAATGATTGACATTTAGTCTTTTTATGCAAAACAATTACGCGATGTATAACGGAACTTGGGGATCGTAATGCGCAGTACAGAGGCCGTTGAGCCTTTCGATAAGCAGGATGACTGAGTGAACATGTCGATACCAATACTGAGAGACTGATTGAAGGGGTGTGTAGCACCATTTTCAGGGGCAGTAAAATTCTTGCATGTAGATTGACTAAGTCCATACAACGGGACAAGACCATTTTGTACATAGTCAATTATCAGATTGGTGTGACTTCTGTTGGATGTCGATCTACTCCCTGTCGCTATATTACTGCCAGGGTTACGTCGAGTAATTCTTCAGGTGCATTTTATCAAAATTAAAACCTCCGAATAAAAATACGATCAGAACCTTTTAAAAGTTTGTTAAAAGTTCCATCGCCCCAACTGTGACTGCTATTACTGCTGCCGTAAAGTTGCTTTTCTTCTTTATATCAAATGCACCATTTTGAGAGCAGTGTTTGACCTTACATCAAAGTGTTTAGATATACTTCAAACAATTTTAAGTTCTGGTTGGAATTTAGCGTAGGATATCCACTCTAAACTTTCGTCGAACTTTAACCGTTTTCCGTGTCACGTAATGTTGCTATAATTATAAATGGTTTTACATCTCATACATGAGTCATACATTCTCCCTACGCTCTGTACAAACACTTCTGACTGGAAATTACAGTCCTGCGTACCTGGCAAGGACAAAATATAACTTTAAGTGCAATCGTAGTAATTACGATGTTTAAACATATGTTTTATTACAGGATATTGTAGGCATTTCATGCAGTCGACAAACCGACAAAGGCAGGCACCTGGGACTGACAAGATAAGAAGACTATGTTATCAGCCCTAAGCCTTTGTCGATTTCACAGAAAGGTTGTCATAAAACATGTGTTGAGACACCTTATCTGAACCGTTATCATGGTATTTGTGTTCACGGTTGTAAAAGTTAAATCCTGCGGTAATAATATCATTAAGAGCCAAGTGGTGTCTGGCACCGCTGAAGGAGAAGTTAGACTCGGCATCTGTCACTAACTTCCCTTAAGTTAAAAGCTAACTCAATAAAAACTTAGAAATGTCGCCTAAAATTTATTTGTCGATAAATTGGACAAACACAAAATAACATAGTGACAGAAACAAACATTGGAAACATCTTGATCTTTACCTCCATGATCTTTACATCATTGTATAATTCAGAATGATATGGTTTTGGTACGAGCATTTACAAGCATGCGTGATCTTTCCACATCGTGATCGATCATGAATGTCATTCTATGGGTCCAGACAACGACAGCAGAATTCGACTTTTATTTGGATTTTTCGCGTGGTTTCGCTATCTAGACAATAAGCTATCTGGTAGAGCTACACGATAAAAACTAACATGTATTACGTGCCAATGCAAGATTGACACCTCTTGACATCTGAAAATGCTCTTTGAAATTCTATAGCATACAATAATACCATTTTTCAATCTATATTTAACGAAATATCCATTGTTAACGCATGGATGTTGTTGGATATGTTGTTACTTTATAATTGGCATCAAATGAAATGTCTCTTGAGTATGTACGTGCTTTCAAATCATCAGTTTTAAGTTGCGTTGATCATGCATTCGGGTCGTCAGCACGTTACATAAGTCTATAAAGCGGTGTTAGTAAGAAATTGTGTACCTGAAAACGAAATTTCAACATTTTAGTCATTTCACATTTGATTCAGGCAAAGGATATTTGTTCCCCTCCGCTCTTCTGTTAGTCCGTGGATGCAGTAAGAGGTGTAAATTTCGTTGGGAAAGATAATTGGCTTATGTTTAGGTGATATGCCTTTCAGTCTCGACCGAAAATTGCACGAAAATTCATCCTGATACTTCATCTGCTTAAAAAGTGCTCATTTCGTGTGAGTTTTCGCCGAGAAAGACAGACACTTCGCCAAATTAAAAGCGTGAGCAACATTCCTGTCACCTTGCATGTGTAAGCGGCGGCACCAACGTCAACAAAGTAGGGTTGCCCAACGTTCTGTGCAGGATAATTGGAATGTTGCTCACGCTTACGTTTTGTCTGTTTGCCTTTCAAAATCGGCAAAAATCACACGAATTGAGCATTTTTGTAGCAGATATGGTATCCGGTATGAATTTTAAGAATGAAATGGAACAATCGACTGTTACGTGATAAATTAACTTGCCCATTCTCACAGTGAAATCGAACGAGGAAGATGACATGGCATTGTCCGCATAGCCATTTGTCCTGCGTGTATCGGTACGCGTATACGTTTATCGGGCTTGTAGTGAAGTGCGGCTTTTGAGAAAACAAGATACTGTGACCAAACTTATTGTAATAACCCCTAATTATGCATAAAGAATATCAAACACAGATATGTCTGAACTATGTTAGACAAAACAAAAGGACAAGAAGAATGCACCGTGGTGTAAATGTGACTGGCAGTACTTATTGGCTTTTCAATAATCCAAATGGCGGCAAATCAGACAAGGTTTGTCATAGACAGATTGGTTGATACGCTTTACAGAACAGGTCATCAACATAGAAGGACAGTTTGCTGAGAAACAGATATCCTTTCAACTGGATTCGCAAAATAATCGAATATATGCATAAGTTTCTGAAAAATACTCTAATATAATCGTTTTTAATCGCGTTGTCATTCGTTACAAGTGTTTGCATATGACGAAGCATTACTCAGGCACCTAAGCACCGAAATCCCTCACTAGCGAACCTATGTACCAGAACCTATAAGTTTGTCAAGCTCAAACATTCCGAACTTGCTTCCTGGCCCGTCCCGGGGCAAATATTATGTGAACTTTCTTTTCTCGACTTTTTGCTACTCGCCCGAATAGGCCTGCGAAGGTTTGGATTCAATTTAAGCCAACCGAAAGGCGTCGGATAAATTACGTGATACATTAACATTTAAAGGAAAAAATGCAACGACTTGAACAAGGCAAGAAATTCTTTGTTTGTATCCCTCCAGAGTGTTTTCAGTCAGGCGCCACCTAGCGACTGTTTCTGAACTTGCTCGTGCATGAGATGTATGCTGGATGCCCAACCTCTTTTGAGCGCTCTCTTGAGTGTTTTTACCATTGGATATAAAACCTGGATATGTTTGATGGTTTTCCGACATCCAGCCCTTTTATAATCAAGGTATGTAAACTTTTTTCTTCAAGTAGTCGAGAAAGCTTTTACAAAGTCAGGGGTCTATGTAGGAAAAGCGGAAACAAACTAACGCGCTACTGTGACCACGCTTCGACCACATGAGTCGCCGGCATGAGTCAATGGCCCTTATAAGGACATCAGGTGTTTGAAACAGTAACTGCCAATTATGTTCATGCTACGCCCGTAGGCGAATGTTCTCCTATAACGATTATTTGTCACAACTATAAATAATTGCGATTATCGAGTTTTATTTCTCCTCAGCAAACGACGTACAATGGCGGGAATCAAGGGCAAAATTCAAATTCAACATTTTGGATTTGTACTCAACATTTTGAGTCTTACTCGCAACTTTCAACTATCAAATTCCCCATTTTGCATTCGTACTAGCAATTTTAACTCTCCAAGTCCAATCTTAATTAGCATTCGTACAAGGCAAACATCCAAATTCCCCGTTTTGGATCCGTAGTCGCCTTTAAATTTTTTCAACTATCGGAACTTCCCATATTGGATTCATAGTCGCTGGTTTAACTTTCGAACTCAACATTTTGGAATCGCACGAGGCAAACATTCGAACTCCTAAGCTTGATACGTAGTAGCTTTTTGAACTTTCAAAATCACCATTTTGGATTTGTACAGGCATTTTTTAAACTTTCGAACTCTCAGTTTTGACTTTCTCATAGGTCACTAGGCACCGAACACAAGCCAAAATGGGTTTACCAATAGTCAAATGCCACTTATAAAATCGTCATTTTACATGAAGCTACTCTGATCCATCACTTTGTTACGGAGACCCAAACACGTGGATTACATTACAGTTAGATTTTACGGAGTGTCTATTACCAAGTGCGTGGCAATAGAAAAAGTCGTTATTTGCACGCGCCTGGCAATAGCCTAGATGGCTATCGACGCGCTCATGGCGATAGCGCTAGCGAACTTGGATATTGACACGCGCGTATAGGTTCGGTCATTTCTAATAGCCGTCTTGTTCGTCTTAACCGGTCTCTCTCGGTTAATAGTTCGAGGACCACACAGGCTCTTGTCATTAGACGACATGATAGCGACGGAATTAAGTCAGAGCGATGGTTATCATGGAGTTATAGAATCCGCAATTCATATTTTGGACCCTTTAGATCATCACACAGGAATAACCCGAAAATTCCGAAATCGTCATCATGCGACGCATCTATGACGGGTTCTGACATAGTGTGGCCCAGAAGGAAAAACCATAGTATCTTAGGGGTGCCGACACAGATACTGAAGACCGCTAAGAGAAACGTCGATGGTGCTACTCCGAGTCAAAAATGGGACTTATACAATATCTAGGTACGAAAGTTAAAAAAGCGACGACGATTCCAAAGTTCGAGTTCGATATTTGGCCTTATGCGAATCCACAATGGGGAGTTCGAAAGTTGAAAATGGGGTATATGAATTTAAAATTGGGAGTGCGAATCCAAAATGAGGAGTGCGATAGTTGGAAATTTCGAGAACGCATCCAAAATGTTGAGTTCGAATTTTAGCCTTGATTACGAGCCATACACCACTGGTATGTAGTTAATAGATAACTGTATTTTGCACGGTAAATATCGACGACTGTAAGTATCATCTTAGAGATTACAGGGTAGTAAGATAATCAATTAATATGTCTTGACATTTTTACAGCAGTATTTTGGTAGGCACTTCTCGGTGTCGGTATAAAACTGACAAAGGAGGGTATATGAGGGGCCTAACATGGTAACCTGGTTATCGTGTTGCTAGCCCCCATACACAAGCCATTGTCGGTTACCTAACCGTGTCATAAAATAGACATCGAGATGCCCGAGTAAGCACTTTAAAGCATGAGTATCGGTAATTGTGTTCAAAATGGTTAAAGTTTGCAACAGCCAAAGATAACAAACAATCTTTAGAATTCAGAAATTTGAAATTTTGAAAGTATTGTATTTTAAAACGGAACAAATAATATCATAGGGCAAAGTAAACTTTACTACGTCTAGTTTGTGTAGAGAAGCATGTGGTACACACGTTAACGTGTCACCAATGTACTTCACTTCTACCTTTTCACTTGGCCGAGCTCTGCAATTTGATCAAGTTAGTGTTAATTTATATTTTTCTAATCTGATAATGACTGGCACTGAAAGGCGTCACACACTACTCTATTTCTTTAGGAAATAAAATATTAACACATTACATCAGATGTTTTTTCCGCAAGGCAATGTCACCGATTTCAAGTTAATTTGTCTAGCAGAAATAAACACGGACCAATTTTTAGTCATAAAGATAACACATTACCATGTTTGATCGCTGATTCTGTTATAAAAATGAAATGTAAACATGTGATCTCCTCGAAGTTAAAATATGGACATCTCATGATTTAAGACATGGCAATTATGTTGCACACATTTATAAGCCCAAAGTGTATTTGTGTAAGGCGCGCCAGTATTTCTTAGAAAAGCACTGCCTGTAAATTATCTGTATGTTTGCGCACCCATTAGGCCTACAACTTCCCCAATGCTAACTTGACACCTATTAAAACCTGTTAATCAGATGCGAAAAGCGACACCTGTATGCATTTCGCGGCGATGCAGTCAGTTTGCTCACAGTATTAGTTAATGAGGGGATTATTGACGATGAATTTTCTGGCCAGCATTATGGCAATGCGGACCATGATATGCTCACCCTCAAGTCATCAACATGATACGGACTATGGCTGACCCTTACCTCCATGGCTTGACCCATTGAGCTAGAAAAGGACGTCTCTTGCTTGGAGGAAGGACTGTCACAGTGATAAATCGATACCGGTTTTGGCCGTGCAATGCAAGAGTACATTGGCACCTGATTATGTGTACCTAGACGTGTATAGATCATCAGCGGCTTATACAGCGGCACAACGTATCGGTGTAAGCATGGAGCCAGATCCATTTCTAGCTCCATGGTGTAAGGCTACGACTTTATTTTTGGCTGACTGCACCAGCGATGGTCCGCATCAAACAGTACTACAGAAGAAAATTTACATCGCAAATTTCCATGGACTTTTTTCCATTTTTTGAAATCACATTATACCTGCACTTATCGTGAAGGCTCACTTCTCAGCCGTAAAACATTAGTTAAAGCTAGGTTTTCATATACTAAAGAGTGTCGATCGACCTTGCTGTGAATGCTAAAACACTTCTCCGAGCCATAGACCCTCGAGTGTATATTCCGAGCATAGCATCAATAACTTGCAATGTAATGAGGTAACATCCCCGGAAGATTTCATTTTCTGACATTTTGATCCTGCATACCCTCTGCTTGTTGACAAGCAATGAAGCTAACGAGCGTCCTCTGTTCACCATATCCTTGCCCCGAAAACGACTACGAGGCAGATTATTTCAATTTTTCAAATTTCCATGGGAGAGAATGGATGTAATCAGATAATTTTCTGGAACTACCAGGCTATGATCATCTTATCAAATCATTACCCGTTTTCCGAACGATCTCTCGATATTAATTTTGTGTGTCATGATCACAGTTTCACTTTATTACAATGCTGAACTTCTTTCGAGAACATTAGAAATAAAGGTCGATTATTTTTACAATGTGTACACGCCAACGAGATGCTGTTGTTTAGCAGGAGCGGAGATTAAACCCAGTGGGTCATGGATGCCTTCTGATTTGAATAAAACGTTGGGTGTCTTTAAAGCGGCAGTGTTTCACCATGAAGGCGCGACTTTGCACAATTTTTAAATATCGGATATTTACTATCTAGTATCGAAGTTTGACGATTTCGGGACTTGTATCGATACTAGACGATACAAGAATGAACTGCGGTTGTTCCATGGGTAGCCGCGTCTGTGAAATCGACAATATTTAGGCTACCCGATATTTTTCGGCGATTTGGGGACTCTAATATCGATACAAGAAAATACTAGAATTACTTGCCCTGTGCCTCGGCACGCGGATCTGTGAAATCTCTGCTATTTACCACAGGGTGCAGGGGACAGTCCCCTGGGGTGGGGAGGAAGGTGTTTTTTGTGCAACGGTTTACCTTATTTGATTTCATTAATTTTGACTGTGATATTTCAAATAAAGAGTTCAACTCACACCGTCTGACTGCTTTATTATTGCCGACAAGTCCTTATCTCCTCTCCAACTTATGTATACACCACTGTAATTGCTCCAAAAACATTGCCAACTTGCTTTCGACTCCAAACTGTATGACTGTGTTTCCAATACCTACAATTCCTTATTTCCTCTTCAACCAGTGCACATACCACTCTAATTGCTGCGCAAACATTGCCAACTTGTTAATGACTGAGCTTATCAGCGGATTAGCTTATTAAGTCAACACCACAGCCGTCCCACACGTAGTGAAATCCTTATTTTAATGCGTGTGGGACGGCTGTGGTGTTGACTCAATCACTTAATCCGCTTATACGGACAGCGGATTAGCAAGTTGGCAATGTTTTCGGAGCAATTACAGAGGTGTATACACAAGTTGGAGAGGAGATAAGGACTTGTCGGTAATAATAAAGCAGTCAGACGGTGTAGAGTTGAACTCTTTATTTGAAATATGATAGTCAAAATTAATAAAATCAAATAAGGTAAACCGTTGCACAAAAAACACCTTCCTCCCCACCCCAGGGGACTGTCCCCTGTACCCTGTGATATTTACCCGATATTTATCGGCGATTTGGTGACTCTAATATCGATACTAGACGATACTAGAACTACTAGCCTTGTTCTCAGCACACCGGATCTGTGAAATCTCCAATAATTACACGATATTTATCGGTGATTTTGGGACTCTAGCTTCGATACTAGACGATACTAGATTCAGTCAAATCGCAAGTAAATATCCGATCATATATATCGGAGATTTCACCACCTCACAGTTCTGGTCAAACCCAACTTCCAAGGAATGACTCTAACTTCGATACTAGACGATACTAGATTCAGTCAAATGGCGCGTAAACATCCGATATATGTCAGAGATTTCACCACCTCACAGTTCTGGCCAAACTCGACTTCCAAAGACTGACTAGCTTCGATACTAGACGTTACTAGATTCAGTGAAATCGCGCGTAAACATCCGATATATATCGGAGATTTCAGCCCTTTATAGATCTGGCTAAGCCTATCTAACTTCGATATTGTATAGTCTAGAAGCCTTAAATATCGGATATCATATAAAAGTGAAATGTCGCGGTGTCATCAGTTTCACACAAACGAGATCGTCTTTGTCCGACAACAGGGCTATTCATTTCGCAATCCAGTTTCTTCCAGTGATGTCATTCGAAGTGTTTTTTCACAAAGGAACAAGCTATAAAACTTCTCGACCTTCGATTTTCCATTAGCATAAATAAAAAACAGACAGACAAATAGCTAGATAGATAGATCTTTGTGACAGCGACTGTGTATTAAGATAAGACAGAGAAGATACATGTAGATGTACAAAGAGACGAAGAGAAACAGGGAGAAAGGAAGCAATCATTGTTCGTCGCGTTCGTTCAGTGAAATTTAAAATCGACGGAGGCTACGCAACACTAACAAGACTAAAATATTAACATTTATGTGGAAATGGAAATTTAAATTTTATGGTCACTGTTTTGGCCATTAAATGAGAAGACTTTAAAGTGACATATATATATATATATATATATATATATATATATATATATATATATATATATATATATATATATATATATATCCCTTTAAAAATTCAGCGATGGTCACAAAACTGTTTCAGCTGAGTCATTTTGAAGGCACGTCTGCAGTAACATAGCATGGGGATTACAATATTGGCGTTGGTTGCCTTTCAACGACACTGAACTCGCAGTGAGGGATATCCTTGTTTTCGTGAAAATTGTCTTCCTTCAGTGACTTTCACTCTCACTGTGTTTTTAACGTAAGGGAATTTTCAAACATAATGTGTACCACCGGTAAATTGCAGTTTGTAAGCTCTGTTCAAAAAGGAACGCAGTCCTCGCTTCTAGCGTTTATGCGGCTTATGCTGGCGTAATTATGTTTATCTAATTTGAATAGAAAAGGCTAACAACGTAAAAGCCAGTTCTGTAAAAAGCATGCGAATCACTGCCGAAGGAATAATTTCGACACCTTTTCATGCTCCATGAATCCATCATGAATGTCCATCAAATGTTGTTTCAACAAATTTTGCAATGTTTTGATGCATTATTTAGACAAAATATGATCTAACCTTTCGTCAAGGGCATTTGGCGAGAGATAAGCAGCATGGACCACGTGATCCACTGCCGTCCACAGATAGGATTCAAAATTATGGTGAAGTCACCATGGTTTAATGACCAGCTTGTAAATACCGTAGTCATGAGCGTTCATCTTACACGTTACACCCTTCGATGCAGCAAATACTGAGTCCGAATCACCGCAAATTCAAGTAAATCAAAGTCCGAACCGAAAACCTTTATCTACGACTGAAACTGAACATCATTCCGTTCGAGGCCTGTGGCCCCCTCATTATCACCGGCATAAAAATAATCGACGTCATCAAGGGACTCTCAATTTTGTATTTTTTTATATTTTTTGATTCGGATGTAGCTTTACCTACACATGGGGTATTTAAAATTGAATTCGTTCTCCACTGCTTGATGTAAATGTTCTGATGGGAGTGTTTGAAGTCTGTGACACAATCACAATTATCGCCTGTGTTGTTTGCTGAATTAGCAACCTCAAGAATGGTACAAATTTTCATTACGATTTTCTTCTGACGGAAGTCCTTGTCTGATTCATAACGTTTGATAAAACGATTGTGACTGGCGAGTCTACATCAGGATGCAATGCACTCGAGTCGAATATATATAATGTCTCTGTTTTTCTTGTTAGGTGGGATTAGATAAGGTATACAGCTGTCGCTATGTCGTCATAAGTACGGTCCGAAAAAAGTAGGAGTTATACTTGTAAAATATGAACTTTAGTAGCAGTCAAGTCTACAAGCTATAGAAGTCGAGCGAAGTCTGCACGCCACAGTCATTACACTCGCTTTTGTGGAGTGACCGTGCTTACGTCGTTCGACCATTTTCAGCTTTTGTGCTAGGTGTTGGTACAATGAAGCGTCTTTTCAGTTCTTTTGTACCGATGTCGCATCGCAATTGCCATGTGGTGTCAGAATTCGAAAATACCACGAAACCATAGTCCCTTGTAGAGGGACTGTGACGAAAATAATATTCAATAAAACTTTACAGGAGAAATAGTCGCGGTTTCCACACACTGCCTTGCATGCAAATGCAGTTCGAGTCGTTTGATTTTGGTATTATCGATGTGTACGTGATTCACACCTTCCGACCGGCTTAGCATATTAACTAACCCCGAAATTTCGGGGTTGCATACATGGCGAGTTAGCATCGGCGAAGTTGTAATGACTTGACGACAGCCCCTGTGCTGCACAGATGTTCGAAACGAATAAAGTTGCTCGTAGCCGTTGAGAGGTTAGAGACAACAATTTGAATTTACACGCAAGCAAATGCATGTGTTTTTGGTTGCTAGTGAAATTACAGTTAGCTGTTTCTCTTCACAACTACTTTAATTTACCGTTCATAAATGCATACCACTGCAACATGTTCTTTCAGATCTGTATTTTAAATATTTAACCACTATATATAAAACAGGCTGTGCTGACGTATTCCAAAAAACATTATGCAATATACAGAGACGAAGACATAAAGCGAAAAATATATGCTTTCATTCATTACACAAGATGGTCAAGAAACAATTTGGAGACTGAGCTTTTAGTACGATTTATTATCATAAGTCTTAGAGTAAAAGAAAACTACTTTAAGATGCTGTTTGAGGAATAAATATTAATTATAAGCCCTATGTTTTCATAAATTCTCATCTCCTCTCCTACATGTTTCTCGACAACATATCACATTTCCAATTCAAAAATATGGTTTGTCATCCATCCCGTAAAGATTAAATTTTAAAGCAACCTGTTTTTATGATGAGCAAATCCAGGGGTACCTAAGAAAGTGTAGCTTTTGAATGAAAATGATAGCTTTGACACCGTGCCGGATAGCTTGGGTAGGGAAACGATAGTTACAGGAATGGAATCCGCAAGTTTGGTCATCTAAAACGATAGCTTTGGACACATTTTCAAGTATTTTACCCGTTTTCTCAACAAAATCACTAAATTCTGTCGTGTAAGATGCCGCGTTCAGTGAGGTTCATGTTCGATTACACTTCTGTAAAGTTTCTGCCCCCAATTTACAAAATTTGCAGAGAAATCACCGTTCCCGTTTTCGAAGTGAACAGGCTATCATGACTTCCTATTCTAATACATGTACATGGATTTTGTATGTGATAGCGTAAAAGACGTAATCGTAAGTGTTGGCAATGTCCGTTTTTAACTTTTACAGAGTTGTTAAAGGCTCACCAATATTTCAAACTTTCAAAGATGAAAATTTCTTTTCTGTACCTTCCATTTGCACGAACACTTTCTTCATATGCAGCATAAATGACCCCACTTTGGAGTTGAATATTTGGGATTTGGAAATCATTCTTATGAAATTTGCCACATGCCCCACCCTCTGTTGCTGGACAAAGAAGAACCTTTGATATGTAACACGTATTCTCTACCTACTACAGAGCATGCCAGGCAACCAAGAAAGAGAAAATCAAACCTTTTCCTTTCTCTGGATAGACGCAAAAAGAAAAAGAAACTGGATGACGTTTTTGGTAAGCTCATATAGCATTATAAGTTAGAGTGTTATAAGGGTGGAACTACACTGAAGTAGATTTTGTTGTAATAAAAAGTGTGCAAGATGTAAATGCTGAGATACTGGCTGTTTATGTTCCATCAAGCGACCAAAAATGGTACAGATAAAGACTAGACTCTCTACTTGACATAGCCAATGGTTTCTGTCCTCTTATCCCTTGATGAATTAGATTAGAAAACATTAGAAATCCCATATCTTTTAAATATGTGACAAAGTGATACTTGCTATATATCCAGTCATATTTTGATTTGTATTCTCATAGTCTTGGTTTATTCAAGAATATGACATTAAGCTGTCTGACCTTAAAATACTACACTTTACCCATCAGCATATTAACTTTCATATGTTTACTATTTGTAACTTTTCAGAGCAACAACTGGCTGAACTACCAGAGGTCCATACGCCATTATGCCACAGTACACCTGTAAAATGTAATGATGTAAGAAAATGTATCAGAAGTGGAGAGTCACATGCTACTTCAGCTGGAAATCTTAGTGGGATAGAGATAAATTCTGAAGAGGCCAACCTTGAGCACAGTTTGATTTGTACATCTTGTCAGATCAAAATCAGGAAGCCAGATGTTTTGCAGACTTGTGGTGATGATACAATTTATGGGATACTTTGTTCTCAATGTGGAACTGTGAACAGAATTTGATATGGATCCAGAAGTTCATGTCATCATTCTATACTAGTTGCATATGAAATGTGTGACATTTGTGGTTCTTTCAAGGAAAACAATAGTGTCAGAGATGTTAGCCATACACATTCCCATCTCTCTGGTGGTGAAATGTGTGAAAAGTGTGGCTGTGGTATTCCTGACTTTACCTTCACAAGTTGTGAAAATATCCAATCACATAATGATGATACAAGTCATGCACATTCCAATCTCTCCCGTGGTGAAATATGTGATAAATGTGGCTTTGGTGTTTCAAAGTGTAAGTTCTCGTATTGTGAAAATGTCTCGTTACATAATGATGTTAACCACAAGCTTAAGGACACAGAAGAAATGACTGTCATGAGTTCACTGCATACCAAACATACATGTACTGCTCGTGAGGATGAAGTTGTGCA
>LD343566.1:0-10512 GCA_001465055.1 Ptychodera flava | reverse complement strand
GAACCCGCAAACTATTCTAGAGTTACAAAAGGCGTTTTGGAAGGAAGTCTGTCGCAAGACAAAAATCGAAATTGTCTCTGAAATGAAGAGTATTAATACCATAACAAGTATTGAGGATGTCTTTGAGAAGACAGCTGGAGTAATAAGAGTTTCGTAAGGTAATAAACTTCCACAGACAGCCTTTGCATGTTTGAAGTTAACTCACAGCCATGACCACAAACTATCAGTACATGTACCAGTGGAAGAGGTTGGTAGTACAGATGTTCAGCAAATAATGGAAGAAATTCCAGAGTGTGTGATTTCACTAGGAGACAACAATGACTTGGAAATGGGGAGTGAGACGAATCAACAACAAGAAGAATATGTACAGAATGAAAATGACCAACGTTCTGCTCAAGGTGAAGCAGCTGTCCAAGAAGGTATTGAAGGTGATGTCAACAACAGTGAGCTGGCTTCAGATATACAAAGTGCCCAAAATTTACCATCTTCACATAGTATGGGGAGTGATACAGAAGAAGATTCTTTGTTGAGTGAAACTGATGCTCACAATATTCTGACACTGTTAAAAGATCAGACATTGAAATGGAGTTGCAAAGATGTTGAAGATTTGAAACAACAAATACAAAACTGTCAAAGTCTTTGCAAGATGACGATTCCAGAACTTAAAGTAATTCTGAAATACTTGAAAGATCACAAGCACCAAAGTGTTACTATGACAGGTCGCAAAGAATGTTTGGTGGGTAGTCTGAAGAATGTCCTGCATCTTCCTGGTGATATAGATACTCCAACAGGTTCAAAGTCACCACCCAGTCTTTCTGTTCATTGTGTAAGGATTCTGTGCAGCAAAATGTACCCAAAGCAAGCTCTCTGTGTCTCGTATGCCAATTGGAAATTTCCAGAAAAAGTAGAAAATTGGAAAAATGAATCCAGGATCAAACACAGTATGCTAATTCCTGAAATAGATGAAAGAATGCCAATAAATTGGTTCTATATACCAGAATATTCATCAGACAGAGATGAACTCCTTGTCAGGAAGATTGACCCCCATCACTTGTTGACCAGGCATAGGTCTGCTCTATGTAAAAGGAACATTGGCGATGCTGAAAGAAAACATTTCCTGGAAGTAGCAGCTGACAATACGACTTCTCTCAAACTAGGCATGCTACAAGAAAGTTTGGATATGCAGTGTACTGATTTTGCTCTCATTACTTTTTCTGAGGAAGTTCAGACTCAATTGGAACATAAAGGCTACAGTGCTTCTGCCAGATGGTGCAAGCTTGTTCGAGAATGGTTTCACTCAATGGATGAACCAGGAATCCTTGCAGTAGAAAGATTCAAAATGAAAATGAGGTTGGTGTAAAACCTTTGTACATTTTTATTATTTTGTCAGAAAAAATAATTTTCTTCCCATCTGCTGATAGCAAGTTCTTCTGTAAATATCAAGTTTAAATGACTATTTTATCTGTTTTCATGTGTTTGTTTGTTTTTTATTGTTTGTTTACTGGTAGATACAGGGAAACTCTGCTGTCAATGGTTGATATATATTCCTTTCCACCTCCTGGAATGTTTGTGAATGGCTATCCTAAGGCACTCTGGGAATCTACCATTGCCAGTATTGATGCTGAGCTGATATTGTGTGGGCTAGTTAAAAGGCGGACATACAATCAACGTGCTGTAAGCAGTCAGCTGTGTGAGAGTCTGTTTGGAAGTCTGGCATCACTTTCAAGTTCAAGAAATGGTGTCCCGAACTGCGTTGACTTGGAGACCAGTTTTGCTAAGATATGTGGAGAAATGGTTGTACGTTATGACCCTTGCAGGTACAAGTTTACATAAATGCTCTCATCATGTTAGGTGTAATTATTTTGTATGATAACACAAATGATTTGTCAACTATATGATACATACTGATTCCTTTAAACCTATCCTTATGCCAAGAAAAACTTTATATTTTTAAGCACATTGTCCAAAACTTTACATTTGTTGACTCGACCTTGACATGTGTACATTTTATTTACTTAAATAGGAGTACCCTTTGATATGTTACAAATCATGTTTGATTATATTTTCTCTTTCAGAGGTTTTCCAGTGAGATTGTCGTCAGCCTCCATTTATCCCCAGCAGGAACTAGAGATTGCCTCTTCTCCAAGTACTCAGCCAATGGACCCACCAACGTACATTTCAGAGATAACACTTATGGTAATGCAACACTTCATTGAAAGCCCATCTCCAGGGCATACTGCAATGCTTATACAGGTCTTGTTCATAATAGCTATACATGTACATACATGGGTGCAATGGGCTTGTGTCACACTTCAAGGAAACCCCACTACAGAATAGTGGAGACTGTACTCTACATGATAATGATATGTTATCTATATTTTGGTCAAGCCTCTTGTGTCACCTTTACACTTTCTGAAAAAAATCTGTTGTAACCCAGTACCTCCATCCTTTTTAATTTTTGCAAATGAATACCTATGTGTCATACCTTGTGCTCATGATACATGGGTGAGGGAACATGTACTAGAGTGTTATTGAGTTAATTTTAACAAGCTGCACTATTTCCCTTCCCCAGGTAGACTTTGACTAGTGCATAAGTTCTGTCAAGCTGTGTGTTTACTTAATGCTCTGTTTGCAAGTTGAGGTTATTTTTGTTTCCATGCCAGCTTTGCATGTACTTCCCTACAAGTACATTTGTACTATCTAGTTTTCTATCTAGGTGTTCAGACTACAAAAAGGGACAGGGGTGTGTTTCATGTTACCTGTGACTCTGATAGTTACCAAATTTTCAAATCTTGTCCAAAATGTGGTTCAACACTTTATGGAAAGGATGTTTTAAATTATAAAGCCACTTTCAAATCATTGAGATGTCAGTCTGTTTATTTGGTTTTTCTCGTGTCCATTTTCTAGGATCATCCATTTGACAAGCCGGATAGACGACGCACAGCCAGACGCAGATTGAAGGGACTAACGAAGCTACATGAACCAGGCAAAGGGGTCACTGGAGTCAGAGGATTCCATAAGGTCAATGAAGGAAAGCTCAGTGGACTTGTAAGACTTGGGAAGAGTGCAAAAACAAACTTGTGAACTGCAAATTCCCAGTCAACTGTGATGATGTTAGCATTTCTGTATGGAAAAATAATGCACTTAAAATGCTGAATTATCATATAAAAATGAAAGTTTATTAAATATATAATGAATTTCCAAAAATGAAATAGGCAATACATGTAAATAATGTTCATCAACTGTGAATAACAATCAACTGTAAGAGCTTGAGCTTGTTCATGAAAACGTTCACTGACCACCTGGTTTCCATTCCCTTCCAAAATTCAAAGTGCAATATAATGAGGAAACTCCTAACATGCAGCTTTTTTGCCCTCTGCTTAAAATAAATCGTATGATTAATGATTGAAGAAAAATATGTCTATCCTATCCAAGCATCCCCTGTAGTCTGTGTAAAGTCATGCCATTGACAAGCCTGAACTAGAACTCTTAAAGCTTGTCCTTGTTGAAGGCTACAAAGAGGGTGCACTAACAAAACAATTAAACAAGTGCGTAACAACAGTAAGGGGTACAACAAGCACATTCCAGCCTTTTTACTATCTACTTAATGCATGTGTAACAGCAATATATACTAGTGTGCATATATAAAAAACTTGTGATGCAATTTCCTTTTTTACTCAATTATTATATGCATCATAGTCTCTCTGCTCTTTGTGGTTTTGTAAGTTTTCCTTTAATATTTTGACAAAATAAAATGGCTACTACTGGTTGACAGTGGATGAGAATAACTTCGCATTTGACCAAGCCTGTATATATTTCTGTATTTATTTTTTTTTAAAGTTTGGTTAGCTCGGTTTTAAAAACTATTAGCTGTAACTTTTGGCTAGTTTTTCAGTATCTTTGTTTTGTGTATCTGCATCAGTTTTTTGTTCGACTCCCTGAAGCATGATGAAATGTCCAGTATTTAGCTCATCAGACACAGCCCATGTAAGTGAGCATTGTTATTGTTGAAAACTGTTTACAAGTCTGGACTAGAATTCATTTGTCAGCAATAACCATGGTCATTACACATATACAGAGTATATTGCCAAGCAGATATTGGATATTCAAGCATGCTGTGGGGAAGTAGAACAAGAAACTACAGCTTATACACAGAACTAAAAATACAGGGGAAAAATGCCAAGAGTTACAGTGAATGTCCATTTTGTGATGACAAAACTCACAATTTGAATAATTTTGGAATAACAACACTAAATGCTATGAGAATTGGCCTGTATTTATTGTCACCGTTATCAGTTTCCAAAAATTTAATCCTGCGGGATGTCATGCATCTATTGGAAACAAAGATTGTGGAGCAGTGGGAAGGTCTGCTATTGACATGCAATTACATGTAACATGTTTGATAACTTCACACATCAACATGACATATAACTTTGCACCAAACACTTAGTTGTCGTCCCATATATGTGCAGTCTCAGCCAGACTACAGCAAGGATATTTTCGAGATTCATGTTTTTCTAATAAATCTCTCCTCTTAAAACCTTTACCACAAACAGGACACAAAAAAGGTGCTGAATCACTATGTTTGAAAAGCATATGACTCTTTAAGTCACCTTTACGTGAAGCTTTGTAGCTACACAATGTACACTGAAATTGTTTCTCATCTGAATGGGTCTTTAAGTGAGCTGTGTACCCACTTTTAAGTCCGAATGTCTTTCCACAAGTGCATGTGTACTTGGCCTCATGACAGCCTTTTTTGTGTTGTTTAAGGGACAACTTTGAGTTTAAGTTCTTTGAACACTGATCACATGCATGAACTTCATGCATATGAGAGGCTTCATGCCATTTCAAGCCCAAAAATGTCTTTGGTTGAAAACCGCAAATGTTGCATGTCTTTATGCCCTTGTTTGTATGGCTGCAGCCATGTTCAACAAGTTGTCTTCTCTCTGAAAAACCTTTGCCACAATGACACTTGTAAGGATATTGCCCAGTGTGATTTCTGGAGTGTTTTCTCAGTCCACTCTTAGACTTGTAAACCTTGTCACATACATGGCATTTGTATTCACAGGGTTTCCTTGTACCTTCCTGCTTGTGAGTCAACACCTCTGACAAAGCCTGGTCACCACTGGAGCCATTGCCTTCATAAACACATTCAGTGTCTGTTCCATTTGCAATTGCTGCATCATTTGAAAATTCACCAGTCGCCACACTCCCTAGGTCTGAATCATTATCTTCTGTCTCAGGACTTCTTAGTGTTGGCCCACCAGCTTCAATATTTTCCAGAAGTGTCATAGCACCTAAAATCATGAGAAAGCACAGGAAACCATTAATCATGATTCTAGGCAGTAGTTTTATTATTCTATCTCTGGCCAGAGAATTTCCTAATGAAGCAGTTAATGTTAATGTAATCCCAAAGGGGCACCTACAGCAATAGTGCCAGGCAAATAAATTGTGGGGTACCAGATGGAATTTTTAATACGTGAAATTTGGCCAAGGGGTGGGGTAATCACCCCACTTAGAGTATCCCATCTGTTTTACCCATGGTATGCTTGGCACAGAGGAATGTGGGAGTTAATTAACAATCTGCAGTATTTCATGTAGACAGGGTGATGGAGTGACCCCCCATTGACATGTTGGCAAGCAGGACAATCACCCTGTGAAATTATGTCAGTCACACCTTGGACATAAAAATAGAACACATGAACTTGTGGAATACCCCCAAATATTATGATAAAAGAGACAATTCCCTGTTGATGCCATCCTGGATGAAATAATGTGCCGAGCTTATAAAATCCACCTCCTCTATCTTTAGACAGCTTGAGGTTTTTATAATACAGCTTTCCATCCCTAATCTCAGATTCCGTAGCCAATACATTTAGTGCATCCGGATCAGTAATTTTATTCTCCTTTAAGAATTGATTAACCATACTTAATTTTTTATCTACTCTAAGTTCAGTCAAATGATCCACCTGCGAGCCAGCCTGAAAAGGATCGGCTTCTGCAAGGGCATTATCATCGTCTATAAAGTATGTTTCAGCAGTAGCATCATCGTCATTTAAATTTGCATAACCGAAATCCTGGAGTGGTATATCTTCTCCTCCTTCTGCCATATTGTCTTTCTATATTACTACAATTATTTTTTATCATCCCTTACATATACAGTAAAAAAAAATGAACGTCTCAGTTGTTGAAAGCGTTGAACAGTTGGCCGACTATATCGAAAGAACTAGCGCTGCATATCGCCGCAGTTATAAATTGATGGGTCGAATTGATATGGCTCTTAATGTGACTAAGGGAATTCTTGTAAGTTCAGCTGTAATAGCAGCAATTCCGGCAGTTCCAGTTCTTTTAGCTTTAACTCCTATACCAGGTGTTATTATTGATGTAATACAAGGAAAAACTGGAGTATCAAAGAGGCGAGAGAAATATAAACATTATTATGTCCAATATAAACAGCTGCTTACACAAATACAAGAAAAAGGCGCATCTATAAAGAAAGAAGAGGAGACCCTTTCGGAACGCACCTCAGAACTTATTCAGGACATATTTCATCAGGCGCTAGAAATTCAAAAACAAGAAGGATTTAGTCCTCCTTTAGAGCTTTACATGCGACATTATGGATTAAATGGATATGAAAGTTAACTCCGTTAGGAACTCCGTCCTATCGGCCATGTTTCTGCCAGCCATTCGCCCGTGTCTGGATTGTATAACTGTACACGTTTGATATCATTTGGCGCCATCATGATTTTACTACGCTTTTCACTACGGATTTCTCCAGGCTTTTTCCTCACAAATTGAACAAATTGCGCCCGCTCGGTCTCCTTCCTTCGGAATTTCCCAGTTTCAAACAGATCCTTATAATCTTCAAAGTTCAAATGTTTACAAACACAAACATCTTTTATCCCTTTATTTTTTTCGTCTCCGAAGTTGGAGTCCGAAAAGCATACACTTTCGAGCGTATGCCGACAAAATCAAGAATAGGTGCACCATTCAACTCATCTTTAAATTTACCTATCACCTTTTTATTAATCTTCGGAAAATCGGGGCCGCTCATCCCACTAGTATCATATATAGACTTCTCACCATTCTTTTCGACATCTTCTCGGACTATATCATTGAAAGTTCCGTCTGGGGAAGGAAGAGGTACACTGTAAACAAAACTATCAGTATCTATGTAGGCTAATCGTATTCCAGGGAACTGCTTTCGAAAGTAATTGTAATGCATATCATACATAAGCAGCTTAGAAAGTTCAAGTACTGCCGCACCAATGAAAACTGGCTTTACATATCGATGTTCATCCGTTTTCAGTTCCAGTAGGGCACTGTCGCAGGAATCTCCATCCTCTTTGGAAGTTATGAGAGTTATATGTTTCATCTTTGGATTATACTTCTGAACTTTTTTACGACCACTATCCGTACCGTTCCGTTCCGAAACAAATTTAAAGTCTCTGTACTTTCAAACGTCTTCTATTGTCTTACCGAACATCGCATTATTCATAAGCTTATAGAAATTCTTTTCAAAATCTGTCTTTCCCTTTGTCCTCATTTTAGTGTTATAGTCAATATATTTTGCGAGACACGGCGCCTCTTTGAAGGCAAGCGCCCGATACACCTTTTTCAGTCGCATTCCCATCCGAAGATAGAATTCAAGCAACTTATAATGTAAGACGTATCTCTCTCTGTCCATAAGACTTGTAATCAGTCGACTGCCCTGCCTCGGAAATTCATAGTGATGAAGCACTAATGGCAAATTGGAATGTTCTTCATGTAATTCGGCTGGATATTCTAAGTCTACTTCTAGAAAACTTGGCGGAAATCTAGCGCCGGGTCCCCAATCCGAGCCTGCTCCGCCTTCCCATCCTAAATATTCTTCCTTCGTCATCCAATGAAGTCCACCCACTGGCATTGCCTGACTCATTGCCCAGCCATAAAGATTATTAGCATCGACATATTTTATTTCAGTTAATGGTTTCTCTGGATCGTAACTAACGTAAGTATTCACGCCAGCGTAAGCCGGATGATTTGTCTGTAAATAATGAATATTACACTGACTGATACCACCTCTAATTCCCCTCTGAATGAAATTCATCTGCTCAGCATCTTGAATAAGATTAAATTTATTACCTGTATAAAGTAACATAGCATCCCATGTCAAGCCGGGCGCTGACATATAGTGGGCTGGATCTAACTCATGTGCTTCTAAACATGTGTCACGGAAATTTTCGAATATATTCGCAAGAAGGAGAACGTCTGTCTCACAATAGAATTCCATATAATCACGAATCGTCTTACATCCAACTTCGTCCCAGACTCGCAATGCTTGTTCATAATCAGACTCAGAAATCCCCTCTTCCGTTAATTCGCTATAAAATTTGCGTCTCTCCGGGAGCTGGTCCTCTTCTAGTCTGTCAACCGAGTCTAAATATTCATACGGGAAGAAACCTTTTGCCCGCTGAATGTCCGGGTACGAAAGTGGCACCGCCGCCCATCCATCCTCTGGCACAGTCTTTGCCAACTTCGCGAGCGACCCAGACATCAACTGAGCACTGTCCATAAACTTTATAGAAAAGAAACGTTTCACTGTCTCCCTCCCCCAATCGACAACAATTGAGGCACTAAAAATAAATGTTTTCATAAGACACATAATTCCACCATTGCCCGTCTTAGCTATGATATTTGGTTCTGGTTCGCGTTCCGAAGGGTCAACATCCCCAATTTCATGCATTTTTTGTAAAATAAAATAACCATCGTATCCCTTGAGGTTGTGAAAGTAGATAGGAATTGTTTTCAACGGGCGACACTTTTCACAATAAAAAGTCGTTCCGTCCCGGTATCCGGCCGGCTCTCCACATGCAATACAGTCTGGATCGTTGTAATTAGAAGGATCTTTCATCGGTTTTATTTTCCAATAATATGATTTCGAATAATACTCGACCCTTTTCTTCATGTCCTTTAGAAATTCTGTAACACAGGAGAGGCCCGTGAATGTTCTTTTACCATAAACTTTCGGCCGGCTCCGTAAGGGACCTGGCCAACGTTCAATCATAACATACAAAATACAAATTGGAATGTGTCGGCCGGTGCCCCGCTCAATAATTGCTTCAGTATCTGCGTAGATAACGTAGGGACAGGGCACCTTCTTCCGATGGCCTTCGAATTGACACACTTCCTTAGGAAAAACTGGCTGAGCAGTGTCTGTCCCACAGTATACCTGATGTATTTCTAATTCTTCTGTTGACTTAAAACCTCGTTTACAAACCATACAAATACACTTCCGTCTGTGCACATTCTTACGATTATTTTGAGAATTAAGAAGGCGATTTAACGCAGTAATTGGTACGAAGTGGCACCTTCGGCAAGCGTCTTCGCCAACTATCAGTAAGATATTTGCTATTTGATCAGCTCCGCCTTCGGAACGGGCTCCGCTACTATATAACACAGTTATGCCGGACGGGTCGGGATCATTTTCGTAGATCTGAAATACTTGAAGTTTCGTGCCTGGATTTTGCTGCTCGAAGCGCTTGAATACAGTCTCATCGGCGGGCGTAGGAAATGGTATTCCATCAAAACAGTAATCGGCCATAAATGGAGTGTACGTATTCCATTTTTTTCTAGTCTGTCCACATTTCTTTTTACGAAAGTGCGGGTCACCTAACTTTATACTTGCTACAACTGCGTATTGAAAACAATTCTCGCTACCGAAAGGAAGAATAAGATCGCTCACACAATGTTTATTAACCATCCGGGAAGTTGAATCGGGCGGCCAGCCCCAAGTAGAACTTCTACCAGTCTTACTTTAAAATAAAGTATCTCCTCGAGAACGAGACCAGAACCATGAACAGCTTCAGCTTTATCAAGCATTTCTTTGTAGCGTTTTACTAATTCTCGTTTCACAGCCGATTCCGATCCTTCCACCTCTTTTGTGTATATACCTTCATAGTTAACATAGTATGTGCGAGTTTGCACACTTTGACCTTTTGGATTTTTGAATTTGACTTCCATTTCTGTATAAACAGAGTACATCTTTCTTTCTTTGGTCATACCTTCGATATCCACCAGCGTTTCGATGTCCTCGACTCGCTTGACTTCAGGAAATTCTTTTTCTATAAATGCACCTTTGAATGCTTTTCGTAAGCGATGTTTTTTTTATTTTGTAATGCACTGTAAGTCTCCTTGGAATAAACTGCGGCGGCACCTCCCATTTCTTTATTAATTCTTCTCTAAGATCATTGAAATCTATCCTCGGTTTTTTACCGAAGGGATTTTCTAGAGTAAATCCTTGGCCTGAAGAATCTGTTAAATCTGTGTGAGTCATGGTGCATAGTTAATTCTTAGTGTCTAGCCCTATATTTAAATTGAGTTTAAGTATATCGGCCAATTGGCTTATCTTATATTCATTCACGACTGGCTCCATCGTAACTGTCCTATATATATCATAGAATTTTTTCCTAAAAAGAAAAAAATAATTATTCTATGATGGGTCATCAAAATCCACTATAATATTTTTGGCAG
>LD343565.1:0-11575 GCA_001465055.1 Ptychodera flava | reverse complement strand
GTTCTGCAGCGGCCATCTTGTTTTGATGATGCTAGCCCATAATGCACTGCAGCCGCCCAAATGCATTCTGGGCTTAAGTTTTCCAATAGGACAGTCTAATAGGACTACAGAAAGGTGTACAAAATATGTGTTGATCAGACATAGATAAGATAATGAGGTGATATTGATTCTCATTTATGAATTTGAAGTGCTGGCAGTTGTAATAGTCCTAAGTCTGTGGAAACTCAATGATATTGTAAGTGTGCGTTACTTATATGTATGTATGAGCCAGCATGTAAACTTAATTGCTAGGCCTATTTATTGATTTATTTTATTGATTTAAGTGTTTATTTATTTATGTATTTTGCTTGCTTGTATATTTTTTTTCATTTAATTTTAGAAATAGCAAAATGTGACATTTTTACAAACCATGTTTCCTTCAGTACCAGTCCAAAGATTAATTGCAAATTAATTTGCAAAATATTTTGCTCTCAGAGAATGGTAAGAATAATTTTGTCAGAGCAACGGCAAAAGCTAATGATTCTGACAGAATTGAATAAATCCTATTTGAATGTCATTTACAAAAGGATTGTCCTGTAGGACATCCAGGAATTGTTCCCATAGGACAAGCATGGTCCCACAAAGTTCCTATTGGAATTTCATTTACAATGGGATTGTCCAATAGGACTTACAATCATTATTCCTATAGGACAAGCCTGGTCCTACACCATTCCTGTGGTACGCCTATTGGACCACGGTCAATCCCATTTGGGCCCTATAGGACTTTTTCGTAAGGGAGATGTTCCAGGGTGACATCGTGTCGGTAGTTTGGGCAAATGGCCCCTTCGCCTACTCTGGACAGAGCGTCTGCGTTGAGGTGTCTCCGGCTGGGTCGATGTCTCACTTCCATATCGTACTGACTTAATTCCTCCAGCCACCGGGCAAGTTGTCCCTGCGGCGCCTTGAAACTCAGCAACCACGTCAAGCTGTTGTGATCCGTTCGGAGGAGAAAAGGCTTTCCCAGCAGGTAGTGCCGGAACTGCCGTGTAAACCGCACAACGGCCAGTAGTTCTTTCCTCGTGGTGCAGTACTTGCGTTGCTCCGGTGTTAAGCTGACACTGGCATATGCTATGACTCTTTCCTCCCTGTCTTGGACCTGCGACAACTCTGCGCCGAGGGCGGAATCAGATGCGTCAGTGTCCAGGACAAACCTACCCGTCTGATTCGGCATGGCTAGTACTGGTGGCGACAGCAGTGTGGCCTTGATAGATTCAAATGCGGCCTGTTGCTCTTCTGTCCAGCAGAATGCCCGTTTTCCGGTAATTGCATAAAGGGGAGCTGCTAGGTCAGCAAAGTTCTTAATAAAACTACGGTGGTAGTTTGCCAACCCGAGAAAGCTCTCCACGTCCCTTGTCTTAGTGGGTAAGGGCCAGTCCTGGATTGCTTGAATCGATTCCTCTTCGAGGGCGACACAGTTGTATGTGACCTTCCTACCGAGGAACGAGACGCTTGTCTGGAAGAGTTCGCACTTGCGGGGCTTCAGCTTCAGCTGGTATTGCCTCATACGCTGGAATACCTCCCGCAAGTTCTGTATGTGGTGCTCGAAGGATGTCCCCAGCACCATGATGTCGTCGAGAAAGGCAAGTACTACCTCCCATGTCAAACCCCTCAATACCAGGTTCATCACACGTGAGTACGTGGCGGGAGCGTTGCAAAGTCCAAAGGGCATCCTCGTGAATTCGAAGAGCCCGTACTTGGTAACAAATGCAGTCTTCTTCCTGTCTTCAGGGTTGACTCTAACTTGCCAGTATGCTGAGTTGGCGTCTAACTTCGAGAAACATCTGTTCCCGGCCAAGGTGTCCATGCAGTCTTCAATCAGGGGGAGTGGGAATACGTCCTTGGTGGTCAGATTGTTGAGGGCGCGATAGTCCAAGCACCAACGAACGGACCCATCTCGTTTCCGGACAAGTACAGGTGCGGAGGCCCTCTCGGACACTGATGGCTGAATGACTTTGGCGTCGTACATCTTCTTGAGATGTGCCTGCTCCTCGGCCGCAAAGCATCGTGGGGTTCGCCTCATCTTGTGTTTGATTGGGTTCGCGTCCCCGGTGTTGATACTGTGATTCAGAGCAGTGAAATTGCCCAAGTCGAATTCATTGGCAGCGAACACGTCTTGGTACTCTATCAGGAGGTCTCGCAGCTGGCTTGCTTCACCTGGACTTAAGTTTGTGCATGACCTTTTGAACAAGTCCTTCAAGTGTTCGGGCAAGCTTGCGTCACTGTTAGTTGTTGGTGTAGAGTTGTCAGTTGTTTCTTTGACCTCCTGTACTGTTACACTTTCAGCTAGTTCGGGGGTACCGATTGTCTCGATTTCAGTTATAGTTGTTCTACCCTGTAGTGTGACCTTTGCAACTTTACCGAAATTTCCCTTACGGCCAAAAGCCATGGGTACCGTCTTGTCACCGAACATTAGGCGGTTGTTGAGCATATCTAACACAACCCGTCTCGATCGCATGAAGTCCACGCCTAGAAGCATGTTGTCCCCTATCGGTGCGACGTACACATTTTCGGTAAATTGGGTGGTACCCAGTTGGATCGAGACTGGCCCCACCTGGTAGGCTTTCATGCCCATTTCTCTGCCTGCTGTCTGCATAGTCGTAACCTTTATAACTGGAGGGCGGTCCGCCAGTCGGTGGTAAAGGCAGTCCGAAATGATTGTTACTTCGGCAGCTGTATCCACGACCGCTTGTATTTCTTGGTCGTCCACTGAGATAGGTACGCTATACATAGAGCCAGACACAAGTTGATAAATCGTGATCGGTGTGGGGTCCTTTTTTTCGGCTCTCGGTTCGTAAGTCGGTACTTCGGTTGTTGTAACTGGCGGCGTGTCCTGTTCTAGGTTGTCGCAATCCAAGTCCCATGGTGGCTCCTCTGGGGCGGTTGTCCAGAAATACTGAACAGGCTCTTCCATTGGAGTTTCTTCCACAGGCGTCCCTGGGACTTCCGTTTCCTCGTACGTCGAGGTATCGGATACATCCCCTATGTCAAGTTGGCTGGTGTGGGTCCGAGATTCACTCCCAACTTCAGTTTGCACCTGAACCTCCTCCTGACTCGTGCGGGTTAGGGTTATATCTTCCCAGCCCTCCTCACAAAGTTGCTTGGAGAGATCGGGCCCCCTATCTTCGCGTGAGATTGGCAGAGGTACAGGTGGGATATTGTCAGGTAGGCCTGCTGCGTCGTTACGGGTCAAGCCTAGGCCCTCTCGGTTGACCCAGCCTCGTTTAACCCCTCACTGAAAGTGACTTTCTTTTCTGGTGTTGTTGGCGTTTTACGTTGAGGGCAGTCTTTACGGAAATGCCCCACTTCGCCACAGCCGAAACACTGAGCGCGCCCAGGTGAAGGTGATCTACTCCGCGGCCTGGACGAGTGTGTCATCGCGCGCGCCAGTTCGGTCATCTGTTTGGTGAGTGCCTCTAGGGTCGTACTGAGGGCGCCGATCTGAGTGACCTCAGCGTCTACCCTAGCCATACGTTCCTCAAGGCGAGCCAAACGTCGGTCGGAGTTCAGGCTGGTGTCGGGTTTTTGCCTGTCTGAGCTATCACGACGGTAATCGGGCGAGTTCAACCTCCTCGGTTTGTCTTTGGAGGTATAACGCACGTTGAATTTTTCATTGTCACTGTCGGGGTCAGACGAGACCCGGCGAACTTCGCGTTTTGCTGCCCGTTTGCCATAAACTTCCAGGTTTATGTACTGACGTACACGAACCTCGTCAATGGCTTTATCCATCGTAGCTGGTTGCTGAGCAGCAGCCTCCCTTCCGGCCTCCCTATCAATACAGCCAGTGCAAAATTTCATGATTGCCTGTCTGTCATTACGGTCCGAGAAGTCTGGGAAAGCCCGAGTTGCCAGTGAAAGCACACGGTCCGCCCACTCTTCTAAGGTCTCGTCAGGCACCTGTTGGGACTGCTGGAAGTTAAGTTGCGCTGCTTCGGGGAGTTCTTGATACCCGAAGCGTTTCTCTAGTTTCTTAATGAGCTCTTTGTAGCTGATGTTTTTCCCCTCTCGCTCGATAAGGAGGGTATAGTACTCGCTCGCAAGACCTTCGAAACACCAGCACAAATAGTTTTTTCTCTCTTCCTAAGTCCAGTCATGCGCTTTCGCGAAGGAGTCGAATTTGGTATAGAAGACGCCCCACTTCCTCCCCTTTTCTCCCGAGAAAGTCAGCGTCTTTGGTAGCGTAAGCCGCTTAAGCGGAGCTTCTCTATCTCGGCGGGTAGGTGGGGGGACATCTTCGTCAGTGTCCTCTGAATTGGAATCGAGTCCGGACCATTTCCCCTTTGTGCTATAGTGCGGGCTCCCTCTAGTTGTGGGAGGGCCCCATGTTATGCCGGATGGGGCTGGTCTCTCCTCACGCTTTCCCTGGCCCTGCTACGTCTTTGGCGGGTTTCCCTATCTGGGGAGTCCCTCCTTTGACTCAGGGGATAGGGTGGCGGCGGAGTGAGGTACGCGTTAGAGTCACAGGAGTAAGGTTGGTCCGTGCGACGGCTTCGCCTCTCCGAACGGTAAATTATTTCCTCACCGTCGTTGTCGTCAAATTCCTTATAGAACCAATCTGGTTTTCTTCTTGACGAAAAGTCCGTGTTCGCTGGTCTGCGGGCCTGCGCGCTGTGGCGACGGTGTTCTCCCTCTCCCCTCTTTGAGCGGTGAGGGCGCAAGTCATCGCCGTCAGAAAGGAAATCATCGTCGGATGGATAGTGGGAGGGGCTCGCCCTTCGTCCTATCCTTACCTCCCTGTGAGGTCGTTCGTCACCCATGTCTTTATATTCTAGCCTTGGGTGAGCTCGTTTACTCATGCTGTTGTCGTAGTTTTGGCTTAACCTATCGACTCTCTGGGCTAGTTCAGGGACGGGGACTGACGCTAGGGAGTCTTCGTCATCCCAGTTCTGGGCTGCTTTTGTCGCCCAATCATCCCCTCCCCTGGTGTCATAACCCATGGTGTGACCTTCCCTACGTTGGGCACCTGCTGTCCTGGGCCCATAGGTTATCATGTCGAAAAAGACAGCTTGGGGTCTAAAATTCCTGATGTTCTCTAGCCCCCTCTGGGTGACCCCTCCAGGCTGGTCCCTAAGTTTCATAATTTCTTTCGCTGTTTTCTTTCCGACCCCAGGTAGGACAAGCAGTGTCTCTGGGTCGCAATGATTTAAGTCTATCTTGTCCTCTGTAGACCCCATTGTGGTGGTAATAATTTTTTTTTTTTTTGAAGTTGAGGACTTCTGGGTAATAATTGTCTTTGTCTGGTATTGGAGCTCAAAGTGTCACAAAGTGGGGTTGCACTTTAAAACCCAATGGACAACGATGTTTTCCAAAAATTTATTGAGCTCAACAATTGTAAAAATCTGTCAAAATACTGCACTGGGTATACTACCCTATTCCTCCCTTACAAAACAATAGTTGCTTATAAAAGGTCTAGGAAGGGCGCCACCCTGCGCTAAAGTTGTGCAATGTGACTGATGGGGAGGGCCCAGTATACTTGCAAGCACACACACAGACACTTCCCTATCACACCGCTGGCTGACGTTAGCAACACCAGCTTAAATTTTCAACAACAAAATCTTTATTGAAACTAAAACTCGAAAATAAATAATGATCCTTGTTTTCACACAAAAATAAGAACGGTAAACGTCAACAAAAAGAATCAAATGCAATCACGCTGTACGGGGCACCGTCAGGCGACAGCCGAACCAACCTGTGGCGCGAATCCTGAGTCACGTGACGGAATTTTCCCAGCGCGCGGTAAATTCAGTGAGAGAATTTGAGCAAGGGCCGAACGTTTCCAAAACGCACCCTACGGCAATTTGCTACAAAAATTCTCGCACAAAATGGACAAAAACTAGTGTGAGAGGGTCTGACTTACGTCTCCCTTCTAATTTTGGAACAGTGAGAGCTCACTTGCTCTGATTGAGAACTGTTCTTTGATATCACGTGTGTTTGGGCAGCCGCGTCACTACGGACTGGCTTTCCCGTGGTTGCGTGAAAAAATCAAAGCCATACGATCGCACCACACCGTACAAAAAATATGACTTGCCCCAAAACCTCCGTCTCCTCCTCCTTCTTGGGAGAGAAAAGGCTAGCTGGGGAAGTCAAAAACTAAAAAATTTCGCAGCGATCACTCCCTAAACCCAAGGGCAGTGGACCGCGGCACGATGGACGAGTCTAACTCTGAATCGCCTCGTGCAAAATTAGAAAAAGTGGCTAGCACCCCACGTCTGGTTCGGAGCTTTTGCTCACAGCGCCAGTGAAGTGATAGCCGGGTGTGAATAGATGTACTCACCGTAAGCTAGAGTAGATGACTCTCTGGAACAGGAATCAGTCCTCTGTTCAGATAGTCGGATATCTGGCTTCTCAGGTAGTGAGCAGATAGATATAGTATCGTAGCGTAGAGCTGTGTGATGCTGATAGTAAGGCGGTAATAGTCGAACTGGCGTGTTCCGATGCGGAGATCACATGGTCCTAGGACGCTGACTCTGCGGGGGGTCGGCAGTATCCCCTAGCAACCAACAGGGGCAGTTGGGGGCGCTGTTCACACTACAGCTGATTAGCCGGCACACGCCAAAACGACTAGTCTTTGCTATGGGGGCCCGTTCTGGTCAGAATTATGTTTTATTAATTTTAGTATGTTAGAATTAATTTTATTTAGACTGGAATTAATTTACTAGCACCTCAAATTAATTGTATGTTTCTTTTAATTAATTTTCATATGCTTTAATTAATTTTGTGTAGTCATGCCGAATTAATTTTATGTGTTCCAATTAATTATTTCTTTTTATCTTTGCTGTAATTAATTTTACGTAGTATAGAATTAGTTTAGCTAACATTTCAAATTATTTATATGGTTTTATAAAAAACATATAAATAATTTGAAATGTTAGCAAAATTAATTCTATGCTACATAAAATTAATTCCTGCAAAGATAAGCAGAAATAATTAATTGGAACATAGTCATAGAGTTTATGGGGTCACGCCAGGTCTTTAAACAATCAGAAATAATTTGTCTTCATTATTCTTCCTAGAATGAGACAAAGAAATCATTAATTGTCAATCCATAAAATAAATAAGTACCAGTGAATCTTGGGTGCTAAGGGGAATTGGGGAATTGCGCTGCGCGGGTTTGAAATTTTGTTCTGTGCGCTTAGCGGATGCGCTTAACGCGTTCTCAGTTTGCTTCGCGATCGCTCAGTGCAGTGCGGGACGGTCATCCCCTAACAAGCTTAAATTTTGATTTTTTCGAGGTAAAATTGGATTAAAAAAGGTGTATAATAATGAGGTCATTCCCAAAATACCGGGATTTATGTCCGAGTACATTTTTAATAGAAATACGGGAAAAAGGAACATTTTCAATGCCAAAATAGTTACCATGGCAACTTGAAACATTAAAATAAGTCTGGTTTTTGTGTTCTCTGACCCGAATTCCCCCACTAGATAATTTTCATATCAATTAAAGTAATTTTTCATGGGATATTAGAAAAATTGATCTTTTCAACCCCTAAAATGGTTACCATGGAAACGTGGGGCAGTGAAATCGATATCATATTCGGTCTTTTCGACCCAAAATACCCTAATTGTGAAATTTTCACGGAAATTGAATCTATTATTATTCACGTTATTATTTCTATATAATACTTACATTAATTATTATTATTATTATTATTATTATAAATGATTTATTTTGTTTAAATTCACCGACTTGAACCAAGTCTAACCTAACCCTTGAAATTTTCATTAGTCACTGAGCTGGCGGCCATATTGTATTTTATGAAAACCCAAATCCGGCTTTTGCTTGTGACCTAGGGGTCTAGTCAATTCGAAATCCGGTGTGTAGCAAGCATGTCCTCTGTATTTTAATATTTATTAATAAAATCATTAGAGGTTGCGTGACTTTGACCGCCACATTGGATTTAAAAAAAATAACAAAATTGATCTACACAAATCTTTAACTCCAGTACAACATAACATTTGAATTGAAATTTTACAAATATCATCACAATTAAGAATACTATCTCATTAACCAATTGCATTTGGATTTGTGACGTGGTTTGGCCACCATATTGGATTCTTGGTAAACTCCAGTTTAATCTATAAAAATCATAAACTCTAGAACCAAAACAAGGTTTGAATTGAAATTTTACTCATCTTACCAAAAGTGTGAGTACTACCCCGGCGAAATGTCAACTGTGTTGTACCATGGTCAACAAGGTATTTGATGGTTTTTTATGTTTGACCATGAACTACCATGGTTGGCCATAATATGAGACCACAGTAGGCATTCAAATACTATGGTCTACCACAGTTAACCATGGTCTATCATGGCTGGCCTGTTTATGGATATCAACTACCATGGTTGACCATGGTTACCGATGGTCAACTATGGTTGACCATGATATTTGATGACTCATGGTAGTTTAATTTTGATGCCCAATTTTCTTGATGATCATATTGATAATAGGCTGTATGTATATACACTCCTATATTTACATAGTTGAGTCTCTTTACATCATTCACAGTTGTTAGAGAGAATTAATGTCGTTGCCCGGGAAGCTTAGACCAATTTGCTGTATTCTTGTTCATGTCAGAAGACTGTGGACAATTATCGAGCTGAATTTCTTGGAATTATTGATATGGAGGGCATGAAAGCACTGCTGCAATGGCAGAAAGTTAAGACTATCTCAGTCTCACTCAATGTTTGCCTCAAAACATGATATCAACATAGGCAAGGTCATAGGTCCATTGTCATTGGACCTTTGACCCTTTACAATGATGTCACATGTCATAAAGCAATGCATTTGATTGGCTCATTTGAAGCAGCCATCTTCAAAATTCATTTCAAACGGATTGTCTGTTCAGTGAACAACTGGAAAAGTAGCTGTGTTTTTAACATCGATTTTGAGAGACATTTTGGATATTTTTGCTCATCGAACAATCAGGGAAACACTCAGAAGATGTTGGAGGATGATCTTTGATAGAATCTGAAGGGCTTGGCTGTTATTGCAGTGGACACAATAATGGAGGCTAAGTTTGCTGATCCTTACGCGAGTCTGTCAAGTTATAATGACACCAGTCAGGGATCACTGGAGTTTTGCAGAGTTTTGGTGAGGTTTATACCACGATTTTTTCTTTTCTGACAATTTTCAACCCAAGGTTTTGTTTCAAAAACCATCAAATACTATTGGTCGGTGATCATGGTCGACCAAGGTTAATAACATGGTCAACCACGTTTGATGCCCACGGTCAACCATGGTTAACTACCTTGGTTTACCGTGGTTGACCATGGTTGGTGACCATGGACAACCATGGTAATTTGCGCCATTTAACAAACATGGTCAACCATGAACTACCAAGGTTGACCATGGTCATATGACCATGAACTAACATGGTAGTCCATGTTAGACCACCGACACTTTCGCCGGGGCATAATCTTTGCGAAAAAACATTTGCATACTTGGTTTTGCTGCCATATTGGATTTTTCATAAAGTGCAATGTACAAAAATCTTAACTCCAGAAACAACATACAATTCAACATGAAATTTTGCTCACTTCATCACTATTTAGAGTACTATAGCGCTTGCCAAAAACATTGGATCACTCACGTAATTTGGCAGCCATATTGGTTTTTGTGATAAACGTATGTTTACCACCCAGTCATGTTCAAAAATGTTTTTCTCCAGAATCATTGCACTATTTGAACTGAAACTTTGCTGGTATCATCCTTCGGGTGGGCACTTTCCAGTTAACGAAACGCATATGGATGGGTCACATGGTTTGGCGGCCACACTAGTTTTCATCAAACTCAACAATAACCACGAGATGATATTCAAAACTGTTTTGTGGGAGAACAAGAAGACCCTTTAACCTCAAATCTTGCCCAAAGTGTCATCCGTACATATACTGTCAACCATTGCGGCAGCTTGGGCCCCCGCCAACAGTGCTTGCAACTTTAATTGTCATCATTATTATATATCTACAATAAAGAACAATTGAATGTTGCATGCGCTGAAAACGCTGTATGGATCACCCGTCAAATTCCGTTCCTTACCTTACCTCCATGTGTTGTCCAAAATAAGCTTTCTTGCACAACCATGGACTTGTAACAACTCTAGTCTAATCAAGAACATTAATATCAATAATCAATTGTACATTTATGTACAGATTTACCTAGTTTGTCGAAAACAATTATTCATAGTTTCATCATAGACTACCATGTACAGTGAACCAACATTTTAGATGAAATTCCAAAATCAATTTCTTGTACTCAAACGCACATGTGACTTCCTTCTTCAAGCGAAGTACAGTAAACTATATTATCAATTATATCATACCAGTATATTGGTGGCACAAATACAGCGATCTGATTGGTCAAGACGCGAAAAGAACCGTGGTATATTGGCGACATACCACAGCTGGCACACGCACGAGCTCTCAGCTCGAGCAAAAATCCAATTTTGACGTTCCAGGCCAAATTGCAATATACTGTTATGATATAAGAGCAATAAATCACACCCAGCGAAGGTATACCACTAGATTTTGACCAGTTATATTCATATATGCACTTGCTATAGCTCGTATATGGCACAAGATCACTAATTCACTTCCGGGTTCGTACCCACGAAGATAGTTCGGAAGAGAAATAGTGCAGACCTTGAAGTTTTGATATCTGCATGGATGCTTGTTTAGTTTGAACTTTAACGTCAAGAATTTTTGTAAAGATATTTTTCTGCCTGAATCAAAATGCAGACTGTTGCGAATAATGGCTGAAGCATTTGGTGGTAATATGAGGAGTTCTAGGGCTAATAGAAATCATAACAATAAGCCTGAAATTTGTCAAAAACACCACTGAGGGCGCTATTTTCATCGCTATCTCAAAATTTCCGTGGACTTGCCCACACGAAAAATTAATCAGTAGTCAAGCAGACATTGACCTAACACCTGTTAAAAGGATTCGTGCCGCGGAATGTTTTAAAATAGGAAAATCGAGCTCAACGCTACTGTGGTGGCCTATGGGAAATGAATTAGTGGTCTTGTGCCTAATTGATGGCCCAAAGGAAGCCCTATAGGGGGACATATTTCAGTACGTATGATGTCCTATGCTGAAAAATAACAACCTTTTGCACTTTCTATCACTCCGAACAATACTTGGAAATATAAAGGTATGTGGAAACCAGCTCAGACACTAATTTTGATATACTTGGGGGGCCCAAATCCCTGCTGGCGGCCATATTGGACTCTGTCAGGAATAGGGGTATGGCATAGCTTTTTGTCAATTTCTCTCCTAATTTAACTTAATTTGTCAAACCAGTACTTTTATTGTTTAAACATACAATTTCTTGCTTTTATATCAAAAATTCGTGCAAATCCATTCATAGCGGTTTTCTACAGAGAAATTTATTATTCAAAATTTCCGTAAAAAGTCGATATAAAAATAGGCCTAGCCCTTGAAAGCGGGGTTTAAATTCGGGGAGAGATTCTATTTGTGAAATCATTATCTTTTGGGGAAGAACACAACTAAGCAATTGTAAAAGTATTCTGATATGAGTGTTTGGG
>LD343564.1:402789-412822 GCA_001465055.1 Ptychodera flava | reverse complement strand
GATACGTAAAAAAAATGCACGGATCTGAGGGCGCTTTCTTCCATAGCTTTACACAGGCACGTGAATATAGGTATATGATAAGTACTATAGTACTACACACGTACGTACAGAGCGCGCGAGGCTGAACAAACTGGCCAATCCCTAACATCGTCTCACATACTGGAAGACAAGAAAAAAAAGCTGTTCTTTGGTTGGTAGAGTGCGGGTGCGCGTTCAGCCGCAGGAAATTCAAGAAATGGGTGATAAAGGAAGAAGTCACCGCGAAATAGGTGTTCATCTCCAAAATGCTTTGCCCAGGGCAAGTGGTATCTCTGAACGAACTGTTAGACGATGATGTCTCAAACGATAGAGACTACATGGCAACTCCACGCACCTCGTCGTCGTAAACCACCGCCTCTTTACGGCAACAGCTCAGCGCTACCCGTCAAGAGATTTTGATTTTTGTGCAGGTCAGCGGAGCGGAAATTATTGCTCTGGCTCGCGAGAATGCACGCACCTGTCAGCTGGCTGTACAGGTGTAGTCAGACATTACACAAGCCTACAGGCGCTCGGCCGGCGCCTATCTTTACCGAACACCCTTTTCATAGGACAATGAAACCTTTAAAGAGTCAAAATTAGACTCTAAATGTGTACCCGTTAAGATTAGAGTCATATAAATGATGTGTTGAACGGGACTTCATCGGCAAAAATGTCAAGAATTGAACTGATTTCATTTCATACTGAGTCGTTTGAGTAATGAGATGAAATGTGAGTTTTTACGTAGTACACTTTCCATCACCACATAATCTAAAGTCGCTATACCTATCAGTCCAGCCGAGGGAAGGTTTCGTTTCTCAGTCGTGTAAAATTTTACAGCACTGCTGTGGTGAGATGATTCCTTTTCATTTCAATGTGCACTATAAAGCTGACTTCGATGTTGTATAGGTTTATTGTAGATTGTGTTTTACGCCAACAAACACTTGGCGCGGATAAATGGAGGGTGCAACAACGATTCGACATTCGATTTAGTAAATTTTATCAAATTAACGATCTAAAATTACCATAAACTTAAGTTATCGAATGAAGGCAGTTTCGGTCGAGTTGGCAAACAAAGATGATTTTCGATTTATGGAACCTATCTTACTAGAACTGTCCCTAGGGCGAGACTTGTCGCAACGTCACAATCTCTTCGACACCATGGTGCCGTCACTTCCAATTCACTGTCAGTGAGTGTTCGATCATCACCTTCGTTGAACAACTTCAAAACAAATTACATCAGGACATATTTGACGTCACGTAATGTTTAAATGTTTTCGTCTTTAAGCTTTTAAGAACATGCGTTGTTTTGAACTTTAAGTGCCCTTTGTTTGATGTTTTTAGTGTAATGTTTTTGTGATTTGTAATTTTATTTCTTTGTTTACTTTGTATGTCATAGAGTGCCCTGGGGAAGATTAGCATTTATGCTAACCAGGTTTCCTATTAAGGATGATTACCCCCTTTAAATAAAGTTTAAATAAAATAAATAAAAAAACAGAACAAATACCTATTTTCACGTATACCGGCAAAGGCAGCGAAATAGGAAAAGAATTGCTAGTTTGGAGTTGTCTGTAGTGCCACCACTCCTATTAAAGAGGCACTCCCACTTGGTAACATTTTTAAAACACATTTTTTAATGCCAACAGTCGATATTTGACATGGCGACTCCGCGCGGATTTCGAGATATCGATAAAAACATGTCATTTCCCGAGCGTATTTTTCATATCCCGAAGTTTTACGATCGTTTCTGGTTATGACCCGAAATCCCCCGAAAGTGTGTTGTTGTGCTGATTGACGATATTCTTATAAGGAGTCCAAAAACGTTAGAATGACGCAATTAATTTACCTCCTACTGCGATGACTTTAGGCCCTATATACATCATTATCAATGCCCTTACCTCTGGTAATTCTTTTTTAAAACTTCTCCTTAGTTTTTTTCGTTTTCATTATTCTCGATCAGTTGTATTAAATTTTTAAACAATACCACATAGATATCAGTTTTTACGCGTAAAATGTAAGTTGCCTCTGATGACTACATTTTGTCGTCTGCCACACAGTTACGCGTGGTTCGATACATAGCGGCCGCCGCGTGTGGTATGCGCGCATACCACGCAGCGGCCACTATGCATACTATGTATCAACCGCACAAATCTGTGCTAGTCACCGATGCGAATTCTGGTGGAATCAGCAAACTTTGTTTTTCGTTTTTTTTGCCGAGTCAATAGGACTCGGCTTTCTCCCACGGGACATGACCGCTCACCGACGGAGTGACACTGCTGTGGCGTTCAGCAGCGTCAGCGTAGCCTCGTACTCCATAGCTTAGTTGGCAATGGCCCCAGTGCCGAACGTTCTATGTTCGGAAGCTGAATTTAGGTGGGCCACCGGAATTCAAACTTTTACTTTTTTGAGGACATGTTTTTATCGATATCTCGCGATCCGCGCGCAGTCGCCATGTCAAATATCGACCGTTGGCATTAAAAAAAAGTCATTGATAAAGAACAACACTTGGACAAAAGAAGATTATTAGAGGCCATGTACATTAATGTAAACAATCCACCACTCAACGCCAATGTTGGAAAATATGAGATCCCACCCATCTATGGTGACATCCTGAGAGTCAGTGGACAGTTCAATTTCCACACTTAACACATTTTCTGTGACAATGAAACGTTTTCACACCTCAAGTTTGTTCACACCTCCAGCTGTTTAAATGCCTGCATTTGGATCTTTCTGTCAGATCAAGTGTGGACACTGATGAAGGACAAGTGATTTGTTCGTAACATGTCTGTTTTGCTAATTCACAGTGGAAGAAGAGAACTGTTCTGTGTTTAAAAAAAAGTGTTTTAAAAATGTTACCAAGTGGGAGTGCCTCTTTAAAGTACGATAAAAATCAAAGTTTAATATCGTCAAAAGGTTTGCGACTAACTTGCACTGAACACAGAGGCAAAAACCCGTTGCTTTATGTACATGCTCTGAATGAGGAAGGATAACTCAATCCCAGGTTCTCGCATTAGCAAATGTGTCAATAGCTCATTAACAGTTAGTCATTCCTTTGTTCTCCATTGAATATTTTATCAAGTACATAATATTTATATTAGATAAATCTAATAATTGAGTGGGGGCTTTAAAGCACAGGTGCTTGTAGCGTTGTTTGAATTGTGTAAGTGTAAGGCTGAAGGCCACATCTCAGTAGGAACCACTGTCACTACAAATCGATGAGCAGTCCCAAACCAACAAATTAAAACATTCTTCAAAAAATAACATTGTCAGGTCGAAAATACCTTCAACTGTTCAAATCTTTCCTCTTGTACTAAACTGTACTGGTTGATATGTAGGACAAAAATTCATTGTCAGGAATCGCTCAAGCACAAGGGATCATGGGTGTGAAAGTACACATCCCGACCAAGAGCGCACTGGCAGCTGGAGTTGTCCGCCAAGAGTTTGCAATATCAGTCCCAGTCGCCTGTGAACTGATACACGATGGTCGCTGTGTGGTATGCATTTGCATAGAAGCATAGCACACAGCGGCCGTCGTGTATCGGTTCACAAATTACTGTGATATCAGTCAACCGGAATATCCAGAGTAAACGTTTGAACTTTGCCAGCCGATCGATGCATTTTTTTGAGGGTTAATGTTTGTATTTTGTTGGTTTTGGACTTCTCGCCGATTTGTTTTTTCAAACCTTCACACCCCCCAGTAATCGGCTTGCTGGAAGTGTTAGTGAATGGCTAGAATTGTTGAAAGAGGTACCTCAAGGATGTTAATTAGGTCCTGCTATGTTTAATGTATTTTTGAACGACAAGTACATCGCTTTGACGAAGGTGTCATTATATGATTATGCTGATGATAATACGCTGTCAGCTAGCGCTAACCTAGCACATGATTCCACCAATGCCATCAGGTGGTTCCGTGTGAATGAAAGTGAAGCTAATCAAATCTAATTTCAAGCTATTGTGTCCCACAATTTTAATGACGTCACCGCGCTAAATGTTGACGTCAAACATTACAACAAATGAACACGTAAAAAATCCGTTGTACATATTGAACCACTATTGAACCACTCTTTTTTGGGAGTGGAGATTAAGCCGAGCGGTTATGTCTGTGGCCTCTCAGCTAGGCGACTGATGCCGTATGTTGTGGGTTCGAATCCGATTGAAAACTAGCCGTATTGACAGTAAACTAGATTTTCATTATCACATAAGGATTTTATGCAAAAAGCTGGTGCTCAGTGAAGGTGTTGCAGAGGATTAGCAAACTTCTCGATCAATCTTCTACGCAAAAGATATTCAAATGCTTTATTTTATCTTGTGTGGATTTTTTGTGGAAATGTCGATATAGCAAAGATTGAGCGCATACAAAATAGGGCTTTCAAATTCGTCTAGAACGAATTTACTTCAATCTGTAGTACCTTATTGCAAAAGGCCGGTTTAGCGAAACTAGGAATTATCAAAGAAGCCCTCGATAATCATCAAATTAAACTTTTTAAAACTGTTATTAAATTGTCTCCTTGTTTTATGTGAGACTTGTTTAAACCCAAACGTGTTTAAGAAACAAATCACAACTATGCATAACAAAATCGACAAAAGTCTTTATCAAATTATGGTGCAAGGCTTTGGAACTCACTACATGTACCCTAACATATAAAAAATTGTACTGGTTTACTATCATCTATCAATTTTGGACGGGTTCTTTGTGTAAATGTACAAATGTACTTTCTGTAAATGATTTTTATGTATTTATTTTCCTTTTTACGGTCAGTGCTATTGGTCTCTTGTTAAAGTTTAAAACTGACTTTAAATAAAGAATTGAATTGAATGTACGTTTGAATCAGCGGTATGAAAGTTTCAACCCTGCGATATCGAATGATTTATCCTGTCATGTACCATCATGCATTGTGGCATTTAAAGAAGATGGCGCCAAACGACTGTGACGATTGTTGCGTTTGTCTAAAAAATCGGGGATGAGTGGCCATTCGAACTTTTCAAGGAGGCAACCATGCAGCTGACACAGGATGAAGACGGGTGCAAGCTAACGTGACATTTCAATTATCTTACGCACTTCTCCATATCACTTTCAAAAATTGAGATATTTGGCCCGACGATTGACTTGTTGGTGTATGGCCTGCATGAAAGACCTCATTTTGTTATTTTGGCTCTAAAAAGAAAACAGTTAATGCAAATTCTCCCGTTTGGCTACATCAAAATTGAACAGATAAAACCAAAGGCCAAGGTCACACATCAAGGACTCAACGTCACCCCCTCCCCCGACAGACTATGTAAGAACAGAGACGTAGCATGCTACCTTTTCTCTCGCTATGAAATTATAACCTTATGTGACGATTTGAATTCTTTTCGGACGTTTTCCGCCTGTTCATGATAGTGAAATTCTAGAAAAAACTTTGATAAATTTTCAAAAAATCAAAACATAAAAAGTGCTCGCTCTCTTTACTTTGAAATTCTGTTGTATACGTCTAATATCTCAATTGCAAAGCCGGACTCGAATATGAATCAATTTAGACTGCATTTGTTCACATTTCGGCTAAAGAAAACTGACATAAACGTTTCGATATAATTCTAAGTCATGTTTCGATGCAAAATCTTTTTGTGAATATTGACCCAAAAAATGCTAAAAATGTTGATAAAAAAAGAAAATTTGAGTCCAGCTTTGTGGCACGTGTTTTTTTTTGTTTTTTTTTGCAATGTATAACTAAAGCATATCGATTGGTCATCGTGTCTTGAGCTCATCAATTGGAAAACCCACCACTGGGTTGTTGCACGGAATCTAAATTAAGGGAGGGTCAGAGGGAATCAAGATTAATTTTTGGCAGTAATTGTACCATATACAAAATCAATACCACCTACAAATTAGATTTGCGTCATTACATGTATATGCAGCAACCTACTGGCTTTGGGTCTTTCATTTGGTGGGCTGAGAACTTGTTATCCTTTGAGCACTAACTCATCAGCGGTCCCACTTTTCAAGTTATGATAAAAAATATACCAAACTTACTAGTGTTTTTTTCATTTATAATGTGAATCTAAAATATATATCCTAAATTTATATTTTGATGATTTATAACAATTTAATACTTTGGCATGTACTTTTGGCACATATTTTCAAAAATTATACACTGTTGGGAGTTAGCTGCTTAGTGTCAGAGGGTAGGGGAAATGTGCACATGTGAGTTTCTTGTAATTATAACCTGGCCTAATTTTTTGTGTCAACTGTAAAATGTTTCGTTGTTTCCAAATTTCCAGTGAACTTTCCCATGTACATTTTGAGTCGGCATGAGCAAAAACCTATGAAAAAATTCTGTTCCAAAAATAAAATTTCAGAGTTATGTTACAGGAAACACACACATTTGTAATAAGATAAGTAAAGGATGGCAAGTTCACATTAAAGTCGTGTCTTAATTGAGTACATTTTGTCAAGCGCTTATTTCTCAATGATGCTATAAGCAATTCCATTAAAACTTGGTACATAGATTATTCTATATGTTATACTTATGCACATTGATTTTTTTTTTGATCCGGTCTAAAATGGTTGTGTGGCGGCCATTTTTTTCCCTATATTTGACGACTGTGCGTTCGTTCATGTAAATTTCTCAGCAATGCCGGGCGCGATTGCATTGAAAGTTGGTACATATATTAATCCCTATCACATATATATGCATGCCCATTTTTGTAATGATTTGATCAAAAATGGCTGTGTGATAGCCGTTTTCTTTCCCGTATTTGATATCCATCCACTAGCTCCCCAGGTATGATCCACAGGGGTTCCAGGATGATATTCTGTGTCCATGCATAAGGGCTCATGAATGCAGATATCTGAGATATGACTGTGCCAATTCTTTTTAAACTTGGTACAAGGATACTACACTATGGCATGCATATGCAGGTCCATTTATATTGGTGTGGCATGCATATTTAGTGCTAATTTGCATAGTTCTGGATTAGAGTGCTGTTTCTATTACGACTGTACCAAATTTGATGAAACTTTGTGCAGATGTTTTTCATATAGAGTTCTAATATCAGTAAATGACTTATGTCAGTATTGCATCAATTAATTGCTAAATTGCATATTTGATGAATTTTTGCAATTAGGGTGATGTCTAGAATATACTGCAACTGATTTAATGAAACAAATGGTACAAATATTTAGCACATTGCCCTACAATAGTGTACAAAGACACTTGGCAGTATCATGTTAATTAATTGCTAAATTGCATATTTTGTTCCTTTTCTTAATTAGTGGGCTATCTCCAGAAATACTGTCTTAAATTTTATGAAACGTGGTGCAAACGTTAATCTGTCAGCATTATAATACTCTGTGAACACATTAAGGAGTATCATGTCAATTAATTGCTAATTTACAAATTTAATTTACTTTCATAATTATTGTCATATGTCTAGTAATGCTGCATCAAATTTAATGAAACATGGTACAGATTTTTTCTTTCCAGTAGTCAAATGGCAAGCAAAGATATGTAGCAGTTTCTTATCAATTAATTGCTTATTTGCATATTTAATGAATTTTGGTAATAAGCCTGATATGTCAAGAAGTAGTTTAACAAATTTCATGAAACTTGTACAGATGTTGAGCTCAAAATGCATTAACAGTGAAAAAGACATTTATCAGTGTCAAGTTAATGAATTGGTATTTGCATATGTAATGAACTTTCCTAATTATAGTGATATGTCCACAAATACGGCATTAAACTTGATGAAACTTGGTACAGATTTTGATCTCATAGTGTTGTAAATACAAATCAATGACACTTAATGGTATCATTTATTTATATAAATTAATTGCTAGTTTGCATTTGCATAATGGATTTTTGTTTTTAGGGCGAATGTCCAAAGTACTGCATCAAACTTTATGAAATATGGTAGCGGTGATAATCTGTCAGTGTTAGGATAGGATGCAAAAATGTTTGGCAGCATTCTGTCGATTAACTACTAATTGATTCATTTTAATGACCTGTTGTAATTAGTATGGCAGCTTACAATAGTCCTCTCAGAGGACTTGTCATTAACCCTTTTCCTGCCAGACAGTATCAATTCCCCATCAGCCAAGTCAGTAAAAAGTGGTTTTGAGCCGAAACCAGACGTATTTTCACCCACTTGATTTGGTCTGTTATAGTATCTTTAGTAAAAAAAATCAAGTTAACAGTATTTATGTTTTCACCAGCCTTCAAATGTACAGTATTATGTTTAAATAAACCATATGGAATATGTTGTGTTTCATTAATTTTAACCATCTTGACCTGGTGGAGAAATATGGACTTTGCAGGAAAAATTAAAAGTACCCATTAACAAGTGGGGACTGTGTCATTGTCAATGACTTGTTACATTGAGAATAGCACGACGGAAGAGAGTCTGATTACTTGTAGTGCAGTAAATACTAGTAGGCCTATTGGTTTCATGGAAATTGTGTTGCAAATTATTCTTTAGAAGAATAAAAACTGTTTGAAAAGTACTACTGGGGAAACGCGCAACCATCAAAGAAATATTTCACAACAACATGTTCAATGCAGGAGTAACGTTTATTCACCTACTGTGGTACACTACTGTTGTGGTTGACAGTACAACTTCTGTTCGTCAACCTTCAAGAGTTTATGAAACTGTGGGAATATCGAGTTGTACAAGCCAAATAGTCGCTATATCTATTGACATTACTCACTATCGTTAAAGGTGTTCCCAATGTTTCTCAAACTAATCATTGCATTCCGATATGAAATGAAAATGCTCCCGTGTTTCAGTATATTTTGCAGTTGTCTGTAAATTAATCTTGTTGACACAAGTTTGCAACTTGATTGAAATTGTTATCAAACTATGAACAATATTCACCACAAATTAATTTCAATGGCCATTAAGTCTGCAGATATATAATGAGCTGAAATAACAATACTAAATAAGTTTGACTGATTTCCTCGTAACACCATATATATATATATATATATATATATATATATATATATATATATATATATATATATATATATATATTGATAATGAAACAACCTCAAGCGAAAGAAAATGGCGAAGAGTTTAATTCAAAGGGTCAAGTGGCGGGCAACTAATGATATATTTCAGCATCGGCATACAGATATAAACTGCCTAAATCAAGAGTAGAAAATGTTGAAGAGCATTTTTCATCTAGGTCTGAAAACTGAAGTTTAAAATATGGAGTCTCTCCTGTATTGCTATCATAAGAGGATAAACACGTACTTGTTGACAAAGACATTGCAAAGAAATTGTAAACTCACCAATCATAAAGAAAAGGAAACTTGGAATAGATTTTAAGTAGCGTGTGTTTCCGGAAAATATGCAGAAAACTCTGTGCCGGGAATGTAGAGTTTGTTTGGTATAGAATTTGTCATATCGAATATACGCCTTGAAAGAAAAATAATTAAATTTTTGTTCAAACTTTCCCCAATGAAATGTCCAGCTATTTCCCTTACCAAATGAAGTATATAAATAACCGTCACCGTGCAAAGATTTGACTGGATATACTTAATTATCTAACATTTACCGATATTTGAAATTCAAAGTAGCCACCATCAAGGGGAAAAATTTCGATTTCCAAAAGTGAATATGCTGAGAAATATTATTAACTCAAAGAGCTTCAATATAAGCTCCAACAATCTGTAGTCAAGAAAGGTAATGGTAAAATTTGAGTCTGAACATCTTTCCTTTAATTTAAAACCCGCTCATGTAGTTTGGGTTTAGCTCATATATAGTATTTGCTGAGTCACTACCGTCTTAATTTGATTACCACTGTAAAAGAGTGAAAATATATTGCAGCACGGCTACTGTTACTAATAAGTCCGTTATACCGGTCGACGTTCTTTTCTATTGTTTTAATCAAACTTCATGTGAAATGACTCAGCGAAACCTAGAATACATGGCAACGGCATCACGGAGGAAGAAAGCAAGAAAGATGCTCTTTTATATTGCATTGGTCAAACGGCTTTCTCCGAGTTGGAGGATATACTCCAGCCAGCAAAACCAGAAG
>LD343564.1:372999-384737 GCA_001465055.1 Ptychodera flava | reverse complement strand
TTTTTATAGCCATTCTGTTTCCTGACTTGGGGTATTTCTCGCTTCTGTATACTCGTCTATGGGGCGAATAGTCCCAGAGCTGAATAGCTCTCGAGCGACTGTGGTCAAACCTTCCCCTTCTCTCTATGCATGTACACCGGCAACTCCGGACACCTGTGGGAGATACTGGAGGGCCGTGGCAACATAATTCGATGGGAGGGCATAGTTACCGCATGTATCAGCGGGAGGGCAGTTACGAACAGATCTACTTTCCCCTCCAAATTGTTAGGTCAAGGTTACAAAATACAAACTAGAGGTAACAGCGATCGAAACATGTTTTGTGATGACTTCGTATAGACGGCACCTGAGAAAAGAAGGTTACTCTATGCCACGAAACGTATCGAATGGGTTTGCCCTAAATCCGAGAAACTGATTTCCAGTAATTAAGTTGAAACAAAACACAGCTGCAACACTCTTATTTCCAAGTACTTCGCATACATAGCATTCCTTGACTTTGCGAAAGGGTTTGACAGAAATGGTCACTTACTATCAGTGTGGAGGTTTCTTTGAACAATAACGGTATAATTGGTCAAACAAGCGCCGCACCCTATCTTGTAAGCTGCCGATCAACAGCATAGTGTGAACTGGCATGCAAAGACTGCACACGGAAAAGCAACTCAACATTCTAGTATCAAAAGCTCTGCGTCTTATGAAAACAACAACATAGCCATGAAAATTGTATTAATCACCAGAAAAACTTCACCGATGAAAGGATAATTGCTTCAAACAAATGAAACTGCATGTTGACTGCATTTAACTCGTCCTAAAGAGACGGACATCGCAAGTGTGTCATGTCCCACGCTTTGGAGTCCGTGTGGGCTACCATTTCATAGACTTTGGTAGCCCGAGGGAAAAATTGGTAGTCTGTGGACGGGGGACTACCGCTAATGTCGAGCCCTGGTGTTTTAAAGGTATTAGCGTGATGGTCGACAACAATCACATTGTGTGCCAATGTGCACCGCTAATAGAGACATAAAATGTGTGGGACAGAATTGCAATGTTCATATCAACGACACCAATGATTTATAGGAAAATATCTTTTGTCTTACGTATTTATTGTTATTATTATTATTATCATACTGTTGTTGTCGTCTTTGTTGTTGTTTTTGTTAATGCTCCTCAGAAACGGAACTATTCATTCTATTGTAGTTAAACAATGGGAAGTCGCTAATCAATATGACGACACTAAATGAATGCGTTCACCGGCAAACTTGACAGTTATTTTCCAGATTTTGCAAGAGTTAATCAGTATTGTGACGAATAGTTGTTTTTGTCAAGTAAACATGTCCTGCCTATTGATAACGCGACACAAGAGGAAGAGTGAATGCTCGAAATCGAATGCTTATATAAAGGGGGCTCAGGTAGTGATAAGTTGTACAAATTCACCTTAGTAACAGTTGTGCAAATTTATGTCTGTGAACAAGGGTGATGGTGTCAAAATCTTGAAGTTTACGAACACACTTTGTCAACAAATGTCAGAGGAGACACCGTCTTGGAAGTCGTCTTCTCGCACGCAAACGACCGCAATGGGAGATGGCGTGAACAGAAATAGTTGCATTTCACAGTGAATGTTGTGAAGACTAGGGAGTCAAGATGAGTGCAAAAATTTCCCAAAAACGTCTTTTTTCTTCCGAGAAACTGCTGACGAAATTTATACTTTGAAAACGTCTATGACTTTTGGTACCGTTTTCCAAGAAGGGAAGGAATGGCCATATGGGCAAATTGTACCTTAAACATTTTTCTACTGCTTCTGTGCTTTGGACAGGCTCAGATATGCAGCGCAAATTAGCGCCCACGGATTTCCCAAAGCAGGAAGTAACATTCGCAATAGTGCCGTACCTTAACAACGTGCTTTTTCACCCGTGCGCACCTGTCATTAACCAGAAACAATGGCTTGTATCCATGATACTGGAAACACAAGGGTCAGCGTGAGGACAATCTTCCATTTTCTATCACTGGTCTTATCTACCTAAACAACATTCCCAAGGAAATAATTTGGAAACTATAAATGTACCTTTCACTGGACTCATTATTTTACAGTTAGTCATCTTTCAGCCATTTAAACCATATTGAGTCCGAGTTTTGGTCACACTGGCGTGAACTTAAAAAAGACGAAACACTAAAAAAACTGTTCCAAAACAAACCAATAATCGCATATAGAAGGAACAGAAATATAGGCGACACACTTATAAGCGCCAGATTTAACAAAAACTACAATAGCTCAAACTCAGGTTCACAAGAACCTATACAAACACAACGAGATCAAACAGTAGATATTTTAGCTTCCTTATTTGAACAACAAACTCAAGTGGAACAACATAGTACAAAATAAAAACAATCAACCATTCAACACGTCTCACCGAAAACAAATGAATTTTAAGCGACTGATGAAGAAAACTCTGTTTTCGAAACGTAGCGCCAAAGGATCGTAGTGTCACAGTTATCTCTCCGCTCCAACTCGGATTAACACAAGACACGTAGATTACGGGTACGTCTCGCCATGGCTAAACAACAATTTACATGAAACAGCCAAACAGGATATACACTATATTATACACAATATCAGACATAAAACGCAAATAACTCAAATATGAACGATGTGTGGAGTTGTTTTCCCTTTACTACCTGTTAACATCGTAACTTGTCAGCTAAAACGTAGATTGTAATTTGTACAAAGATCATGATCAAATACAAAATGAAATGGAACACTCGCAGGCCAAGTTTAGACACTTTTTTGAAAAAATCTCCGTATTTGCGAAATTTTTACAACGCGCGCACTACTCACTGACAAGTTCTGGGGCCCCGTTGTCGTTCGCGTCGGAAACTTTCGTAAATTTGAGGGTTTTCCTGGGTTCGTTGATAATATAATTGAAATAACAGATCTTCCCTGACCATTAAAGTTTATTATAGGCGCGGGCTCGAGGAAAGCCAAAATTAACGGGCTCGGCAAGCCTCGCCCATTAATTTTTTGCTTTCCTCTCGCCCTTGCCCATAAATAAACGTTAACAGTCAGCGCGTCGCTCATTATTTCTATATTATTCATTCCATATGCTTCTGAGACAGTTTTCCATCCATTGCCTGAAAATATATTGAATACTAAATTAAGTTTGTCCATATAGCCTGCACTTGATATTCCGTGTCCATTGTTGTTCCTTACAATGACGTGCCAGCCTTATGACTTATCAACGAACGTATTTGTTGTACATAAAGTTGTTGCCGCACTCACCCCAAATATTGAATGTTTCTTGTGCTATTTTTAATTGTAACAGCTTTAAGCACATTTGCAATACACATTTGCAATTGTCTTTTAAAGCATGTTATAGGATAAATAGCTGCATTGCACCAATGCATTAAATAAACTTTTGAAACATTAGAAATCAAAAGCACCTCTGTAGCATATAAATATGCAGAAACTGCATTTTGGTTTCTTTGCATTAATTTGCATTTCTTTGTATAAGTACTGAAAAAATTGAAATATTTCCTATCAGGATATTCACTTGTCTCTGTTGATGAGGTAATAATATGAGGTTATTACGAAAATACCGCAAAGGATGCACGAGGACATTGGCGCAGCGTATCGCCCGACGCGAAGCGGAGGGCGATGCGAGGCGCCAATGTCCGAGTGCATCCTTTGCGGTATTTTCGTAATAACCTTATTATTATACATCTTACATTCCTGATAGGGGCATCAAAATGTCGGAGTAGTGACCGTTTTCGTGCAATGTCAACAATTTTTCTTCCGATTTTATCGCGCCAGTGTGGAACGCTACCTCGGACGCGCTTCTACAAGTTTTGGAGTGTGTGCAACACACATGCGCGTACCTACAGAGCGCGCGCGAGACTTGTTCTGGCACTTGTCCAAGGGGTCCCTTGAAACCGTTCTACAGTGAACGCGCAGATACAGCCGCAGGGAATGGGCGCCTTGAAACCGTGCCGTACGGAACGGGCGCGAGTTCCGTACGGCTTTTTTAGGGCACGCTAAATTCTATTGTTCTCGATGGTAGATGTATAATAATAGGAACTTATTTTTGTGTTCGATATATTTTGAGAGTATCGGAAAACTCTGGTATAAAAATCATCTCTGGAAAATGGTGTATGAAATTCAAAAAGTCCTTAAAAATTGCTGAAAAAAGAACTTGAAAGTATTTGAAATTTTGATTACTTAGAGTGTATGGACCCTGGGATGATAGTCTTCCGTACAGTATATACATGGTGTAAAAATGACAGAACCAGTCATCACATATCAAGCAGTCTGTCACATTGAACCATCCTCTTACAGAAGTTGTAGAAAAATAATTATGTTTGCATTAATCCAATTTTTGGCATATTGGAGTATTTAGTTCAGCATTAGACTGTGCCATTTCGTGAAAGATGACCTTTCAATGATAGAGAAAATTCGTTACAGCAAAATACTACAATGTTGTAATGTTTAGTTTATTATTCTACGTGCAACCATAACCTGTTGTCATCTTCTTAGAGACTTGACCATCCCTTAGTATTCATTTTTATTACCTGTATAATTTCAAAATATGTCAATAGACAGGGTATGAATGGATCTCAGAACAGTTTTTTATCACGAATTGGAAGTACAAGGACAATGATGATGGTGATGGAGGATTTGAAAAGCACTGCTAACAAGTTTCCTTTTTGTGATATCAAATCAACGAGTGCCGATCACAGTGTATTTTATCAGAATCATTGCAAACCAAACTAATAGACATTATGTACTTGTATTTTGAGTATTCACTGCCCACTGTCCAAACCTAATATATACATCTTTATTTTACAACTTCGACAGTGTTATGTGTACTGGTACTTTCTTCATAGTCTTGCTGTGCTGTACTTAGTTTGTCCTATACAATAACTGTGCATGGCAACTTTTGACCTACGATTTTTTATGACAAAAAATTGCTAGTACCTGTAAATGATATGAAATTAAACTTCACAGTTGAAAGGAAGGTCTTCCTGTATCGTCAATGAAATACTTCTGCTACATCAGTAAAATTGTTACAGTGAAAACGACAGCTTTCTTGAATTTTGCTTTAAATTCGTATGATATTCGTTATGATTAGCATGTGTGGAAAATTAACTAATTGTTGATAGTCTGTGAGGTAGCCTTATTCTGTTCATTTCAAATCTTGATGTTTTTCTCCTCACAGAATGCAGTACACACTGTTTACAACGGCCCTGTAGAAAGCAAACATAAGTGGGACACAAATAAGCCGTAAGTATCCGAATCAAGTGCTACAATATGTCTGTGGGATGGCACAGTGTAGTAAACGGCTCAAACATCTAGGAGGAACGTGAAATTTTAGTATTGTGTGAAAACCTGAATCCTTTTAGGCTCTCCCCCCGGACAAAAAAATGCTATCCAAGAATCAATTTGAGGTAAAAATTACCACACTGGGAAAACAATTCAGCAGGAATGTTCACTTTCATGATGTTGCCAGAGTTTTTTTAACATGTGCGCCACCGCCCGTCCTCCTTAAACAATGCAGTGCAATGCAGGCTGTTGGCCACCGTTTTACTTGGAATTGATAGTTTGCTACATATCTAATTCCTGGTGTAGCTGTTGAAATTTTAGACATTAATATGACCTGGTTTCAGCAATAGCTTTAATATAAGTAAATTTAAGTTTCTATGGGGGTTAGGGGAAGGCTAGGGATTAAAGTTCTTATCCTATGTTCAATATTCAGTGTCACCAATTATTAATTGTAATAATTGTTTTCCCAAGTGAAAATTCCATTATCATCCCAAATTATGTTACTTATGATTTTTGCCTCAAGAGAAAGGGGGACAACTCCAAGACAGTGAAATAATTATGTTTGTTTGATTGTGTTTTTTCCTAAAATTTCATTGTTCTGTACCTTTGACTGTACTGTACTTGTGGATATTTGTATGGCACAATGGGCTGGTGGCATTTAATGCAAATAAAGATGCCTCCGGTACCTATTTACATGATTGATTGTCCTAATTTGGAATTTAAAGTGTATGGACCACTTTAGTGAAGAAAAGTCTGCCTTATATTGTTTTATCTGTTTTCATTGGCTGTTTGCCAGGGTCTGACTGTTGCCATTTATTCCTGTCAGGTTTGGTCATGAACTTAATTGAAATGTGAACGATGGATTAAAGAAAGCGGTGAAGAATAAGCTTGATGAAGATGAAGCTGTCATACAGGGTGAGTTTATTCAAATGATAATGTATTCCATTGGAGAAAATACTTACTTGTAGTATGTTGTGGAATTACCATTGTTGAAGAGTAGATAACTTGCTGCATCATGATGGATAGATGAACTCGACGGTACTGTATTCATAGACTTACAGTCAAAGTTTTACATTAACTTCATGCATAGAGAAAATTCAATAACACACATAACCATAAAGAAATATTAAGATCAAATGTTCACTTACATTTAATACCTCAAATTAACCATAACGCCTTTTCTTCCAGTTGCCATGAAGACATATTTTTTTACTGAAAGAAAGGAAAAAAGAGGGAGGCCTCTAGGAAGGCAGAGTCATTGCGACGAAAACAAGCAAGAAGGCAGAGAAAACAGCAGGTAATATTTCAAGTTGTTATGATGATTATGAGCATATATAAGCTTTGATTCATATACATATAACTGGACACAGTCTGAGAAGATGAATATTTATGAACAATAATGACAAATACTGTGGCATACTGTACCTGCCTTACATTTACCATAGTGTAAGCCAAAAATCAAACAACTTCTAGTGGAAATTATATTTGTTTCACTGCTAGTATGTGATAGAATTATCTGACCCCAGTAGTAGAATATTGTCTTTTAGTACAATTAAATATGCAGCAGAAGTAATGTTCAGGGAATAAAATCATGTATATTTTCTTCTTACAGAAATTAATGAGACGCAGAGAAATTTTAAAGAAGTGTTCATCGGTTGATGAGGAGACAAATGATTAGCTTAAAGCTGTGATACATACCGTTCACATGTCTGGTGAGGATACAGATTCGTTTGCAGAGTTAGACTCATCAGATGACGAGTTAAGCATGACCAGAAAGGCTAAACCACTGAGAAAAAGGCCCCTGCTCTGGAGAGCTAAGTTTCTGAATGACACATTTTCCATGCTAGACAAGAGACACGAAAGAAAATTGAACAAACTGGGGGATGGGTTCATACACGAAAGGAGGGAGGGTTCAGCATCTACTAGGCCTTTGCCTGACGGTGCATTTTCGTGGGCAGTCAGAGATTCCCATCTTGATAGAAGCAACGAGTAGAGTAGCAAATTATCTAAGGTTGAATTGTGTGCAGAAGCCAGGAGTCTCCTTTGTAGTTTTTTTTAATCATGACATTAATGACATTTTGTTTTTCATTTTCTTGTCCAGTAAATTAAATGGTTGAATTTTACAACTTTACTTGTTTTATTTGTCTCTATAAGTGGGATTGTTTGCTTGTGTTTCCTTACAGTGACTTTCTCCTATGAAATATGTTTCTTAGCAACTTTTAGGATACTGACAACTGTGTCAATTCACACATTTGTCCAGGCCGAAGTATGAGGAGTAAATTGCCACTTTTGGCCAAAATTTACTACTCTGTGTATAAAGGTACAGTTACTGTACAGGTGTTAATATTGTTGGATGCAAAATACGTCTTTGTATTAACACCATCCACCTGAAGTATTTATCATAGGTGTATGGATTCCTTTTCCCAACATCTTACACCATGCAAAATGATTACCTTTTAGAGTGGGTAAAGCTTAAGTGACTTAAAGATGTGACCCTATGCCTGTATGTCAACGCTGCAAAAACGTATGATAAATATTCACATTTTTCTTCACTTTTCAATTATCATCAAAAGTGGTACTTATGTCTCCTGCTCCCCACTAGTAAAGGTGTGAAAAATATTTTAATGTGAACAGTGGTGTATTATGAGTTCAAACGTATTACTTTCACATACTTTGCCGAGTACTTTGCCTACCCAGTTAAAGTAAACTTTTGTTACACTGCTGTCAAGCCAAAATCGAGTTAATTCGGGCTGGAATGCAAGTTCATAATATAAATTACGGTGGTATCGTCAAATTTATAAAACAGCCAACAAGGGGTTTACCGGCAGAAACGGTGAGACTATACGAAACTGGTTTGATTAAACAACTGCGCCGTCGGGTCAGAAATGTTGTGATCAGGCGTCCAGCAGGGTGAGTTGCTTTTTCACTGACTGATTCTTGATCTACATATCCTTATAATATCTTATGTTTTATGAATGTCTGGTGTAGTAGGAGACAACTTGTAAACATTTACACAGTATGTCAGGACTGTCATACTTGATATGTTAGCATGCCAGAGTTACCGCTGCACACTGCTATTAAAGCACATCGCGAGTTATTCAAAGCTTCATAGCTTTTGGAAATTTTCCTCTTGCATACGGGAACTCACAAAATTGTAGTTCTAATTTTATAGCCGACAGTCGGCTCCTGGAAGCATGGACATATGAAATTAAGTTGTTCCTTTAGAAGATGTTGAGTTTGCGTACAGTTTTCAGGGACTTTGTGTTACTCCCCGATGTTCGATAAAAAGTACATTGAAATTTACTTACGTACGTAGTTTGTGTATTTGAAATGTGTTTTTCTTAAACATAAATGCAAGTCTGTACTTCTATTGCCAATAACGCTGGTAGCTTAAACACTTTGGTATAACGTCAGATTTCACCCAGTACTCATCATACCAGTGAGTTTTTATGCTATCGGGCCGGGCAATACACATATAGGCTATATGACAAAATTTGATTCACGCACAAAAAAAACCAAGAAACAGCAATGTACATGGTACCATTTTACCAAATAGAACAGCTGCTTTCGCACACTTTTTTTGCCTCGTTAGCGATATATTGTGACATTCCTTTCGAGAAATCCTTATATTGCAGTTTTCGAAAAAATATCTTTCTCTTGGAAACTACCTTGGAATTCGCCAATAACTAGTACAATGCATGCCTCGTTGACAATTCTCTGAGATCGGCAACTCATTGTGCAATATTATCATGATCACCCACTATTCATTAACATTTACAGTATCGTTGACAATGTTATTTTATAGACTACGAGAATTTAGGGAACAGGAAATGCGCTATGCGAGATTAGCAACCCAAGAGGAAAGAAGGGCTGCACATACCCAAGGAACACCCCCTCCCCCCACCGCGGCTTCTGCATATACTAGACCCCGCACAAGAGAACGAACAGCTGTAATGAGCAGGCGAATATGCAGCTTATCAGCGTGCACGGTATACCGGCTTGAGATGTCCCACCACCAACATCTGAAACTGACCCCATACCGCCTCCGGCTGATGACTGCAGTGATTTGTAATAAAATTCGGAGTAAATTGTAATTAGGCTTTTTTGATGAACCAATCTCTAATTTGAATGGTTGTACTAGTCAGTGAGCAGACGCTGATTACATATCCTTTTATTTCGAGCAAACGTGTTTTCTTTTAATAATGTTTTAGCACAGTTTTAACATGTAAAAGGAATAGATGAATTTTCAGGTAACAGGCGGCCTTCTATCTATCTAGCAATCGTAGAGGGGCGCCCTGCTATCCTTCCCTGAGAACCGAGTCATCAACAAGTACTGTTAAAGCGCTTTCAATAAACTTTAATTGACATCATTCTGAAGCAATGACGGTCTCGTGATCAACTACTTTAATTACATTCGTAAGTAACTTACTGCGGACAGCCTACCTAAACCTAACCCAGCTTCTGATTGACTATATCATTAGGGTTTGGTCAATAGCCTAACCGTGTATTATTTCTTCAAATTTACTGAACAAGAGATAAACTTTTGAATACTTATATGCTGGGCTATAGGACACTATGGTTTCGTTAGAATGAATCAAGGAGTTCATTGGTTATGTTGAATACCTGGCGTTTTTATATAAGCTTAGGAGTCAGCTACTGTAGCTCCAGGTATAAAACATAACCAGTGAACTCCTTGATTCTTTCGAGCGAAACTTTAGTGTGCTAAAGCCCCGCTTAAGCCATTCAAACGTTTCGGTTCTCAGGGAAGGATGGCAGGGCGCCCCTACCGTAGATAGATAGATAGAAGGCCGTGTGTTACCTGAAATTCCATCTATGCTTTTGACATGTTCAAACTTTGCTAAAAATGATTAAAAGAAAACATGTTTGCTCGAAATTTTATTACAAACTGCGCTAGTTCAATTATTATAAAATTACTCCAAAGTTTATTACACTTTACTGCAGTATTACGAATTACCGCAAAATGTTATTACAATTTACTGCAGTATTACAAATTACGAAAGTATTACAAATTACTGCTCTACAGGGGTAGTCACACTCAGCTTGTAGCCGTTTCTAATGAAATACAATAGATGGTGAACAAACATGGCGCATCGTGCCGTTTATAACTGGACTTAGACTTGTTCAGAATTTGATTCGTGACGGCTATTTCAAGTTTCTGGTGGTGCAATAAATCTTCAGGTGATAGGATGCATGAAATTAGCAAAATTAAATTATCTTTCTCCAACATGAATGTATGAATATTTCTAGCGGGACCAACACTGACAGGCAAACTTCATAAAGACTTTAAACGTCATTGTACTCGATTGCGAACATAAAAAAAGAACAAGATTAAATGCTTTGGCGGTTTTTTTTCCGATATTGACCTATATTTTTACTCAGTACCAAACTAACCCCACTTCTCCCAATGTCTCTCCTAGATTACTATACGCTATGATCGACAGAAACTCTCAACAGGTATCTCCTTCCCCGGGTCTCCTTCCCTCCAATAGGAGCATATGGAGATACATTCAAGCACATAGTAATGGTTTTCTTGTTTACTTCCTACGTCACCTTGCTTGTAAATAATGGGCGATAGATAAGTCACGTTATATTGAAAAAACAAACAAACTATATTTTGTACAGCTTATTTTGACATTTCGAAGTACATAGCTTTATATGTTGTCAATTGGCCGGTAACGGACAATCAGTTACGATGGTCCCGCCAATGACATTCTTAGTCACGCATTTATGTCCGGAAGATTGTCAACTTTTTATCGGATACACCTGTCACCCATTCCCGCCCAAAGACATTCTAGTCCTCGCCAATTTTAATGGTCGGTATTGCCAAACCCTTACCGAGCACATCTATTTCCCCATACTCGGATATGGTACATGCCTTCCAGCAGGGTTTAGTTTGACTCCTTAAGAGCAGTACGATAACTTTGTTAAAGTTCTATCGGCACAGAAGTCAACTGCTGCGGCGAAGATACTAAAATCCACGTAGAATTTTCACCGTTAAATTTCTGCTGAGTCATTGAAAGGTAAATTTTCAATGAAAAAGAAAATTAATATAAATTGATGTTTGGCAGATATAGATATTACTATCTGCGGCAAAAGTAGACGCAGAATAAAATTTGTAAATTTGTGTCTTTTTGACGAGAGTTTTGAAGCACTTGCAGCGGCATACTTGTCTGCGTCTGCCGTTTTGCGACCATTGAAATTTCCGCACTTTAGCTACGGAAGATAGTCAGCTGTTTATCGGGCACATGTCGCAAGCTGTCCGCTCAGAGTCGTTCACTTTCACGGACATTAGGTACCACAGATTGTCAAACCTTCATCGGGTGAAGCTTTCGCCGACTGCCCGCTGACGGCCATTCCAATCTACAGGCTTCAGTACGGAAAACATCGACCCTTTTCCGGGCGCACATGTGGTGTG
>LD343564.1:329342-343006 GCA_001465055.1 Ptychodera flava | reverse complement strand
AAAACAATATCGAAAGTCATTTCACATTTTCATGTCAGCTAATTTATAATTTGCATATCTAATGAGCTTTCACAGCTCGGCATATATGGCTTGAAGGACTTGGCCAGTAGTAATTACACTTGCTATAGAAAGTGGTGATACAATAAGAGCAGTCAAATAACTTTAATATTTTTATTTCAGCTAATTACATATTTGTATACTTCTTGACCTTTTAGAATTAATCGGCGGTGATTATTGTTCATTTTGTTGATCATAATAATTTCAATGAAGTTGCAAACATGTGGCAACGGTTCAAATTTACACATAACTTCAATATATAATGAAACACGTAAGCATTTTCAGTTCATATCTGGTTGTTCCTTGTTGAAGATGGAGTTCCTTGTTAAACTTCTAGTAGCATGATGAAATACCAAGTCTTAAACCTCACAATGCAGTTGTTATGTGTAAAATGAGCAATACTATTATTGAAAAATGACTTCATTTGTCAACAATAATAATGGTTGGTAATGATACAGAGGCTAGGTTGAAACTGGTTATTTCATCATGCTATAGGAAGAACTAGAATACGTAGTGGACACAGGAAAAAATACGGAAAAAAAGGAGAAAAAATGGCATTAATGGGTCTTTTATAGTTAGCCCATGAAGGACTATTCCAATGGCAGACTGCCATTACAGAGGAGTAACATTGAATATTCTATTTTGATCTCCTGCCTTGGAGTATGCATCATTTGGAAAGATATTGAGGGTCAGTAGCTGTACATACTTGGCTATTTTTTAGTATTTTGTGTTCTGTGTGTTGCACTTGAAGTTCTTATTTTACTCAGAGTATGATTAAATGCACAATATTGAGCTTGTTAGACTAACTTGGAGATGTGCAGTGAACACTGTCATCATTAAAAATAATTCAAGTCTAAATCAATGCGTCAACTAAAACAACTATAACAGCACTGAATGAACTTGTAGATTGTTTGTAAGGTATTTGGTAATTTCATCATTCTTTGAGATTAAAATAGCACGACACAATACTGAAAAGTAGCTGCAGGTGTTACAAGTAGGAAAGCTTGAACATATGTTATTTTGTTCGTTTATTATTTATATATTCATTTGTTTATTATTTATTTCAAGAATGCAAGAATGTTTTTTTTCACTAAAACATATATTAAAAGTTATAAGGATCATACATATATGTGTACAACTTTGTACCTATGTAATCTTTCTTTTTTGGGGAGGGGGGGCCACAAAAATTTTGTTGCCGGTGATAGGGGGGCCACTCCAATTTTTTCTGGTGTTAGGGGGGGGGCTGTAAAAAATATATGCACCACATATTTTCTCTTCCAGCCCCCCCCCCCTGCCGTTAATTGTGCTCGTTCCCTAATTCCTTTAATGTCGGGGACAGAGAGAATGGCAAAGAGTAATTCATTCGCTGACTGGTATCATTGTTTTCGGGTTACCAGATGAATTGTCATAATATTTTGAGTTAGTCTACCGTCATTTAACACCAGTAGTAATTTTTTACGTAGCTCAAAGTCTACAACGGTACCAAAGGAATACCCTAGAAGTACCAAAGTCCAATAAGAACTTCGATGACAGTACTACTGTTTGATTTCTTCAAATACGTTGAAAATATTGTGAGAGTTACACACTATATGAAAAATTGCGAGCCTGGAGCGAGAAAGTGACGTTTTCTAGCAATTGGTGAAAGTCTCTTGTTATTTTCTATCGGTAAGAATTTTTTAATTCTCTCTGGTGAACAATGAGAAATGCACTCCTTGATGAGAACCAAGTTTGATAACAGATTCTCTGGAAGACTGAGACTGGAAATTCTCACCAAGCACAGTGAGAATAATAATTTTCACAGTGAGAATGTATCATACTCATCATTCACTGGTGATAATCAGCCAGACTTGTTGTTCACTGGTGAGAATCAGTCTGGCTGATTCTCACCAGTGAACAACAAGTCTGGCTGATTATCACCAATTGCGAGAAAGCGTCAATTTCTCGCTCCAGTCTTGCAATTTGTTCCTACATTGTACAAGGACGGGTTGTATCATACATTGATAAACTTTAAATTTCCCCAACTAATTGATTACACGATTTGGTCGAAGTAATATCAGATTCATACGCCGATATTAATGAGAAATCATTGCAATCACACGGTGATACTGCTATGCACAATTATAAGGTTAACTTTTATCTTAACTCACAACCATTCCTTGAAAAGTCTCCAAAATGGAAAATAGGGTATTCATGATAATGCTATGCCTTAAAACAAAACATTGCGGAGATTTTCACAGAATACTTGACGCATTTGGCTGTCCTCTGAAGGAAATAATCATCACCATATAAGTTTTTGGTATCTTTTTCCGTTGATGAATTGAAGCGAGGGCTCTTGAAATGAATTGGCAATCACTTCACAACATAAAGTCCGATTTGTGTGCTGAAGTTCAGTGTTCTAATAAAATTACACTATCATATTGATTGATAAAGATAATACAAGACGTTCATTGTGGCGCTATATGTGTACATTTTCCCAATGACATGTGCACTTGTCAAAATTCGAAGGAACCTTTTGCAAATATGAAATGGAAGACATGTTAATATCATAAAAAACGTTTGCAGATGCTAATAAATGTCATGTAACAACTCTTATTCCGGTGTAATACATAACATTTGCACCACTGGTAGGAAAGTGCTTACTACGTGGTATTGGAACTCTCGTTAAAGGTAAAAACTTTCATCAATGAAACTTTCAAACATTCCCTGACGAAATTAACAATAGAAGCGAGGGGTCACCATACAAAGTTTGTTACCCAGAGAAAAAAATTACCTAATCTTTAACGATATTTGAAATCCAAAATGGCCGCCATCTCTGTATTGGGGAAAATAAAACGTTCGAAAAATAAGACAGTGAAATTTTTCTTACTCCTAGAGCTTCAAATTTAGCCTCAAAAGTGGCAGATCAGAAAATAATTGATACAATTTGAGAGTCTGAATATCAATTAGAAACGAAAATTTAGTTGTCCGTATGATATGGCAAATGTTAGCGTGGTGTCAAACTAATTTCTCTGTCCTCAATGGTTCACATGTTCCTTGCCTTGAAAGTTTAGAGTTTTGCAGGTGTCAGGATCACCACACTATACCTGTTGTTTCATAGCAATGTTGTTTACCCCCTCCCGGCCCATAGTAGACTCAAGCAAACTTTGTACTCGATAATGTACTCGGCTTCAACTCGTACATGTTGTGTAAAGTTTGCTTTTAATAGATTTGGCGATACCAATGGATTTGAAGATGTAGAAAACATCTTAGGCAACAATGCTGAATAATCGGATACATTATCAGCAATAATCTGAGGTATGACGTCACAAAGTTCACTGGTATTGACAAAGCTATAATATAATGGCTGATATTAAAGTCTAGCACTTCAATCAACGTGTCAGAGGTCAGGTGTATTATTGTGTGCCCCGCTGTAATTATCTTTACAAACGATCATTTGTAAATTTGCCAACGATCTCTCCACCATACACACAGATTATGACCTTCAAAATATACGAAGCAGTAAATCTTTCTTGACAGGCAACCTGTCGCCTTGAACACTCGTAACCTCAGCTGTTCTAATATGCTACTCGTACGTATTCTGAACAAGAATTTGGAGAGCGAAATAAAGACCATCCGTTAGTATCTACCCTCCTGCCATCATTTGAAAAATTAGAAAGATTTTGCTCTCCCCACCAGGAAAACTCGTTCTCCCCCTGTTATAAAAACACCACCCTCGCTCCCCTATGAAATTTTCTCTGCCATATCTTTTCCTCGTGCTTTCCCCTCACCGTTACACTTAAGTACGCTTTGCCCTCCCATATGACCCGTCGAGCACCATTATTCACTGTAAGTGGCATACGGAAAACTTGCAGAGCGTGCCCTCTGTGACCTTGAGTAGAAGTATACTTTGATGGCCTTGGTACAAAACGTGCCAAGTATATCTGATCATAATATAGTGGTGCTCTGCTGCACGGTGAGCTGACATCGTGTCTTGATAGACCCAGCTTGAACAAGATTTCTTTTGCTCAACAGCCTTGCCGTAAGAATGGGTGTGCGTGACACAAGCCGTGCAGATTGTGGTAAAGACGGGGGTAAATATTGTTGGTTAGTGGTATTTGGAAGTCATATATGTTGTGCTTTCATGTTTGGTGTAATTCAATCGATAGGACCTCTGTTCGTCGCTATACAGGAATATTTCGAGGAAACTTCATCTCGCGTGTCGTGGATTGTGTCACTGACAGTTTGTGTTGAATTCGGAGTAGGTAAGTTGACTGCAGCTTTTTGATAAACTTATTGTATCACCGTGTGAGTTTTGTATGTTGTCTATGTTTCTGTGTCACCAGAGGTAACCTAAAATATCTTTGCAAAGTTGGACCATCAGAGGGTGAATGGCATATGTGTAAGTAGTTGTTGATCCATATTGTTCTGACAATAAATGTCAATGTGTTAAAATGAATTGCGCCCTTGACGAATTCACCTATATAGTGGTAAAGTGTTGTTTATGCGTTGTTTGTGCGTTCGTAATGTTTACGCAACGTTTCCTCCTAAAAGTAGGACTTCATCAGGTGCAAAGGTGTGAGTGAAGAGGAACGTCGTTCTAGTTCATAAACCCCAGCTCTCACGTATTAGTTGAGAATTGCCACATGTTGATCAATAATATTGGAAGGGATCAAATGAGATTCGTCCGAGGACTTTAACCGGTGACATTCACATATAAGAGTGCTCTATGTCGATATTTTGAAGTGACCGACGGTCGAAACAGACGGCTGACAATTATTCAGAATGTGAATATAAAATAATTGTAAAAATTATACAAAGATGAGCATCATGCTTAATCATTTCATCATATTTCTGTATAATTGTTCGGAATAGCAAAACTAAGTTGTGCCTACTTTGGGTTAGATTAAAAGCGAATTTTATATTGAGCAGATGTCGATCTCTGTACATACATTTATCTTACTAAAAAATTCACAAAATCACACAATAGGTTGTAATGGACTACTATCTGAAGTAACAATATATATCTGGTAAAGTTGCATCTTACGAACAAACACTGTAGTATTTGATGGATTCTGATCAGTCTCGTGTCATTACTTGCCCTTTGAACGAACTTCAACCAACTCAGTAATCATCTCGTCATATGACCAGACGTAAAGCGCCAATTGTGTATTAATTTAGCTACAAAACATCACGAGTTCAATGGGTCTGAGTCACTCCTAACAATTGGTATACATTTCCAACGAGTTATTTCAAGTTTTGCCGATATAAATTCACTATATCTGCATGAAATAAAGATTGTTTCTGATGATTTTCAAAAAGTCAGTTGTGTTGGAGGACTGCAGAAAGAGACATTTCGATCAATTTGCTATATTTTTATGTTTCATAAACCTGTGTAATTAGGTTTAAAATCATAGCCTGGTGTTACAACAATTCGCATACAGGATGTTTTTATGCTTGGCATGAATAAAGGACATGTCGACGGTCTCGCTTTATCATTGCTTAACAGCTGATGTGTGTACCCGATATGCCATAGACATAATTTAAGCCTTCAAATGTGACCAGGATATATCGCAGTAACAAGACCTACAACATAGTTAAGCGAATAAGGACAGATACGAAAATCATCAAAATTAACATAGGGAGTGACTTATGTTTCGCCCTGAGAGGAATACAGCCTAGGATTTGACCTTTATCTTTGACGAATAAAAAGAGGCCCGTGCTTATCTCGATGAAAAATTATGGCATTGTAAAGAACATGATCGCGGCGATATCAAAGTATAATGGGATTGTTTGAATTTGGGTCGTAGTGTTTGTTTACTTATAAAATCTGAAAACAAGAAATTAATCATATAGTCATTGGGTTCTCAGGGCAACTGCAATTCCATCTTAGTAATTAGGAAAAAAAACGGGATTGAATAATATAAGATGCCTGTTCAAAGCTGCAACGATCACAGATATGTATTTCTCCAAAACAGTCAATACCTGTGTATCGAGTAAATGCTGGAATGAAAATGTTTGAGAAGTTTGAGATTAAAAATTGTTCGTATGGTGCAAACCTTTCCTGCTTGTATGGAACATATCACGTTTTCCATACATGGCAATAATTCTTGAATAGGGTAAACCTGTTTTTATGATAAGTCTTACACTTGAAAAGTCTCGGCCGTCATGACGTCATGTCATGTCGGAATGAGGACATAGACTCTGACATGTTTAATCAGCGTTTGGCAACCCTCGACTTCATTCTGCTTTAAACAACAATCTGTGGTTACTTTATTTTGTTCCAATGAGTTTCAAACAGTGTTTTCCACTACTTAAAACATACAAGCATGCTCTAGGCTTGCAAAGTTTGGGTCATCTTCCTTCTCCTAGTCCATGTATATACACAGGTCTACAGACATCTTTTTTCTTCTCAATATCCCTAAAACAAAAGGGAAAAGACAGTTTGCTCATCAAGTCATAATTTCACTTCAAATGGTTTGCATTTTTTACACAGGGCCATTCGTTAACGTTTGTGTTAAGAAAATAGGATACCGATTAACTGTCATGACTGGTGCTGCGCTATCTTCGATTGGACTTTTACTAAGTGCGTTCGCTCCAAATGTTGAGTATTTATACTTCAGTTTCGGGATTCTCGTAGGTAAGCTAAAATTAACTACCGCATTTCTTATCTGAAAGCACTGCAATTTGTCGATAGCCATATTCCACAAGCCTTTGTACTCGTACGATAGCAATGAAGTACTTTTTACACTGTTCGAAGAATTATGCGCAATTATGGAATTATCTTAGACCTCAGCCCATTACATAACTGAATTTTACACATTTGCTAACACATAAATCGCCAGTTGAAAAAAAGAAAAACAGTTTAAATTTGATAGATTGCCTATATTGTCCTGTTTCTTAAAAGACTTTTGTACAGAGATAGATATGTTATATTGACCGTGTACATACCCAGACCTTTAAGATAAAACACCTATCGCCCTTTAGAAATTGACGATATTTTTGTTGTATTAATTCGTTTCTGTCTTCATAATATAATTGACTAAACAATAAGAATGACATTTATCCTTTACTTTTGAAATGTTTGTTCTTACAATAAAACATAAGCTGAGATGTGAGGGGAATTGTTGGAGTACAGTGGCATCCTTTTTCGATGACTTGAACATCTGATTCTTGCCATGTCTTCTTTGAACTGAAAACTTACATCAATACCAAAAGTAACAAGCATTGATTAGGATTTTACATAGATTCGTAAACGTGGGTTGCTCACGTAATAAGGTTGACCATTTTTGAATGTAACAATGTTGTATTCTTTTTAACTAAGTAGAGGAATCCCCAACCTCTTGCTCAAATCAAACAACACCGAAACTACACCTATAAAGCAGCTCTCGCATCTTTGTTGCCCAAATAATTTTCCGAGATGCGTCTAGAGTTCTACTCATTTCGTGACATGCCCTTTGGTGATGTGAATTATCCATTTCTATTAATTTCAGTCAAAACCTAATTAAACGTTTCATACGTGCAAGTAAAATTAGAAAATTCCACATTCTCCTAAGAGTATTTCTGAGTTGACACTCGAGTTAACACCCAAAAGAAACCTAGTAAAATTTAACCGTTCATTTGCTACAACTGGGGAGTATTCATAGCCCCAAATTTTCGATGTGTAGCAGATAATGGGAATAAAAGACACACCAATGTTAAAGAAAGACAGCTTTATTCTTTTTACCAATCTGTATAGAAGACAGGGCTTGTTACAACCGATAACGTAGTAACTAACCGATAACGTATCAAACCCGATAACGTAGTAAAAATTTACCGATAACGTAGTAAATCAACCGATAACGTAGTAACGAACCGATAACGTAGGAAATTTTTCTAACCGATAACGTAGTAAAAATTTACCGATAACGTAGTAATTTTTCCTAACCGATAACGTATCAACAAATTTACCGATAACGTATCAATGAACCAATAACGGATTAAATCAACTGATAACGTAGAAAAGTCAACCAATACTGCATCAAAACAACTAATAACGTATCAATTAACTTATAATATCTGATTAAGCGATTCATTGGCAACGATAGATTGATCGGTTTATAGATAGATATTAGATAGATTGACAGATAGATAGATAGATAGATAGATAGATAGATAGATAGATAGATAGATAGATAAATAGATAGATAGATAGATAGATAGATAGATAGATAGATAGATAGATAGATTGATAGATAAATGGGTCGATCAATGTATCGATAAATAAATCGATCACACAATGGATAGATCGATCGATCGATCTATCTATTGATGTTTGATAGATGGTCGGTCGATCGATCGATCGATAGATAAATTGATAGGCAGATCGATCGATAGAATGAAGGATCTATTAATTCGATAGAAAGATAGATCAATGAATCGATAGATCGATCGATCTATTCGATAAGTTGGTCAATAGATAGATAGATCTATAGATCGATTTGTTATCACATTGCCTCGTACTCAATTTTCTTTTCTCCTATTTATTTTTTCCGTTTAGCGTAAATTGTTACAAATTTCTGTAGCAAATCAATCAGGTTTCGGCTGTTCTCATGGTTTTACGAACGACTAAGTTGATCTAAATGTTGTTAAACAACTGGAATAGGTTTGGGAAGTTGTTTCTAATTTTGTTATAGTAGCTATACAGTTTAGTTCTAGTTGGATAAAATTCAAAGAGATAGTATAGGTACTGATGAAACAAAGGCAGGGGAATGAGCGGCTGTTGGTTTACACAGAGAACCCTGCCGAGAAAGAAAACTATAATGTGTATGTATCGGCTACAAATCAGACAGAAACTATGGTTATAAAAGCAAGATTAGAAACCACTTTCCAAACCCATTCAAGTAGTGCAAGATCAAGTAGATCAAGTTAGTCGGTCGTGCCGCAAGAAAGTTATACAGGCAAGTCGTTGGTATGCTTTGCTTCGCATATAAATGTGATTATCACAAAACATTTTTTAATAAAGTAACCGGACCAGCTACAAAACGGAAGACCTGTTTTCCCTGGGGACTGATTTTGGCTCTAGCAGACCAATACCGCAATCACCGACAGCCAACATCGCAAATTTCGCACACATATTGGATACGTCGACCGATAGAAGTAACTGCGTATTAGTGATTAACCAAAGAAGATTAATGATTTATTCATAAAATTGACGATTTTTCATGTTATTGAAAATCTCCATCGGGTGTATTTGAAAAAGGTAAGCATATCAGTGATTGATATGCCGGAACCTAATATAAATATATGAGTGAACTCTGGGAAGGCCAAGAAAAATAAAACGTTTGTTTCTCATCCTAGACATATTGCAAAAATGATGCGGTGACGCAGTTTTTTTTATTCTCAGTTTTTTATTCTTCCACCAACAAGGACGCGCATAAAAAAACGTGAAAACGACATAGGAATGCACGCAGAGATAAATGCACAGCAGTGTTGCTTTAGTATTTGTGTATAGCAACAGTTCTTCGGTTTGACTTTTAGTGCAGCAATGCACAATTTTGTCAGCTTAACACACAGGCGCTTGGCACATTGCTGGGATAATAATCGTATTTAATATGTAGAATGTCTATATACGGCTTGATTATTCAATAAAAGAATCACCATACGTGATAATGGTGTAGGCCTACAGGCCTACATGTTGACTGGGGCGAATGGCTATGGCTGCCTGGCTCGGGCCCGGCGAACGCACTGCATAATCATCAATGTGTAGAATGTCTACATGACTTGATTATTTAATAAAGAATGACGGTACGTGATATTACTCTGTACATGTCGGTTAGCTTAACCGAGCGGCTGTAGAGCTCTGCATGCAGGGCTTGGGCCCGGCTTGGGCCCGTTGTCCACCGCTGCACAGACAGGATGGAAAGGTAAGAAAGCTTTTCACCGCCCGATTTCATAAATCAGCGAAATTCACGATACCTTAGCGTTTCCGGTGATAAAAACTGGTCAACGGTCAGATGGTTGCATAAACAATCGATCGACTGGTCTCTTTTGCCTAAAATAATACCTTACCCTATGCTACTGGCGAGAAATCGTCCTGAAATCGGCCCGGGCACACCAACCCAGCGCCGGCCATTTTGAATCAGCTGCATGCAATGACGTACTGCATATAACCCTTCGCAGCAGATGACGTATTGTCTTTCAATATTGCTCTTCTCTCATTGGACGCGTACATTGCATGCAGCTTATTCAAAATGGCCGGCGCTGGGTTGGTGTGTCCAGCCGATTTCAGGACGATTTCTCGCCAGTAGCATAGGGTAAGGTATGATTTTTAGGCAAAAGAGGCCAGTCGATCGATTGTTTGTGCAACCATCTGACCGTTGACCAGTTTTTATCACCGGAAACGCTCAGAGATCGTGACTTTCGCTGATTTATGAAATCGGGCGGTGAAAAGCTTTCTTACCTTTCCATTCTGTCTGTGCAGGTGGACAACGGGCCCAAGCCGGGCCAAAGCCCTGCATGCAGAGGTCTACAGCCGCTCGGTTAAGCTAGCCGACATGTACAGAGTAATATCACGTACCGTTATTCTTTATTAAATAATCAAGTCATGTAGACATTCTACACATTGATGCTTATGCAGTGCGTTCGCCGGGCCCGAGCCAGGCAGCCATAGCCATTCGCCCCAGTCAACATGTAGGCCTATAGGCCTACACTAATATCAGGTATGGTGATTCTTTTATTGAATAATCAAGTCGTATATAGACATTCTACATATTAAATACGATTATTATCCCAGCAATGTGCCAAGCGCCTGTGGCTTAACATAACAGTGACATATGTGTACAGTTCTGAATGGAATAATGTTAGTGTCAGCTATTTTGTTTACGGTTCTGTTTTATACAGCACTGTGTCATGCACTATCGTCGCGTATTTTTTCGGGTTTTTAAAACTTTATTTCCTTAAGAGCAGGAAAAAAATTGTTGACGTGGCAGGTTTGAATTGTGACGCGCGCGAGGATGAGAAACAAACTTTTTATTTTTCTTGGCTTAAGCGTTTTTTTCTATCAGCACTATACTATGTAGTACTACTCAATAATTTTGCGATGTCTTCGTAGTCCTACTTCAAATAAAATGTGACTTGACGTGAATCATGACAGAAAGGATAAAAAGGAAAGAAAAACTATAGTTGTCTACAAAATCTGTTGACTTGGCTTGTTTACAGGAGTAACTTGCAAAATTAATGAATTTTGATTGTAAGGAATTCAATTGAACAATGAGTCCAGATTAACCTGTAAAACCAGTCCCAGAATGAAAGTTACATTGTAAAGACTTATTGTCATTTTGATAAACTGAAGTTGTAAGTAACGAAATTTTGTAATCGGTCATGTTGAAAACTTTTTTCCAAGTCCAATTTGTTGACTTGATGAATTGTCAGTTGATTGGAATCTTTACTCTTTGATTTGACTAGGTCAGTGGTTGTTTGATACATAATTGGTTGATTTGATACGTTATTGTTCACTTGGCTACATTATGGGTTGATTTGATACACTATCTCTCTATTTATTAATCCGTCGATAGATCAATTTATCCATCGAGATCATTCTATTAGTCGAGCAATCGATCAATTCATTCAATCATTCAATCGATAGAAAGATCGATCGATTGATAGATCAGTACATCGATCGATCAATCGGTCGATCTATCGATTGATCAATGGATTGATCGATCGATCGAGGATAGATCTATCCCCATGAATCTATTCCCATGAATCACTTAATCCAATACATTGATACGTTGATTTGATACGTTGTCGGTAAATTTGTTGATACGTTATCGGTTAGGAAAAATTACTACGTTATCGGTTAATTTTTACTACGTTATCGGTTAGAAAAATTTCCTACGTTATCGGTTCGTTACTACGTTATCGGTTGATTTACTACGTTATCGGTGATTTTTACTACGTTATCGGGTTTGATACGTTATCGGTTAGTTACTACGTTATCGGTTGTAACAGGGCTTTGTATCCACTGGCAACCAAATTTTCTGTGACAGGTCGCAACTTATAGCCTAGATGAAATGGTAATGCCGAGGTAGTTGTAGTGGTTAACAACTTTTACAGGTGAACTCATGTTAAACCATTATTCATGACTTTTGTGAATGCCCCATTTCTGAAACCAACTACTATTGACTTGTCTAAATTCACTGTTATGAGTACATCAATGTTTACAAAATAATTCCACTTGGTTGAGTCTTTGCAAGTCTGTAGCAACAGCCACGTCATCTGCATACATCAGATTACTCCATATTGCTGAAATCAAAATCAAATTGCAATATTAATCATGTTTTTCTACACAATCAATATTTCTATCAAGGAGAGATTATGGCAACATTTATCGGGTACTGACATTGTTATACCACATTCGGTTAACTATTATCGCTGGCGGGAGTAACGTTTCTTATAGTTTTAATTTTCTTGTTTTTCATAATTTGTAATTTTCTTTGGGTTCTTCCAGCGGTGCGTTTCGTCAATTTTTTAATTCTTTGCCCTTCACTTAACATACATTCTCTTCATTGTTTCGGGCTCTAACACATTTTTGCAAAATCACTTTGGAGTTACATTTGATCGTAGGAATCAGTTGAAACAACTAAATTTTTCTTTCTCGATACTCACAATCTTTGCCAATGCCCTACCATAGTTTATCACTGACAGTTTGCTGCATCCGCTGTTCGATTTGCCAGGATAATATTACACCATGTCCAGCTTTCTGATCAAATAAAGATATGTTGAAGCATGGGTAGAGTCTACAGTTACTTATTTTTTCAACATCATAATTGATTTAGCGCTATGATTCTGTATACTTTATTTTATTGAGAAAGTAAAGTTACCTTGAAGTACACATTCTTTACGTTTTCATCTTTTTCACCACCTTTCTCTGTCAAGGACTTGGATACGGCCTTGTCAAACCTCCTGCAGTTGGAATCATCGCTCTCTACATCAAGAAACGGTTTGCATTGGCTAATGCAATGTCTTCGACTGGATCTGGCATCGGAGTATTTGTGTTTTCACCGTTACTGCAGTGGTTGATCAACCACTACGGATGGAGGGGTGCACTTGTGATCTTTTCTGCAGTAAATGCTCACCTATTTGTATCCGCTGCATTATTCAAATCGCCAAGTGTACGACGAAGGGATCATAGCGAAAATTCAACACTAAATGTTGAGAACAACGATCAACAGTCGGACGCACAAGACTTCGGGACACTGCAAAAAATCCAGCGTTTATTTGACTTTGGCTTGTTCGTTAAGTATCCCTCGTTTCTTGTTCTCTGCATATCTGTATTTATCGGACTGGGTATTGGTTACCATGGATCTCCAGCTCATCTAATCGCAAGAGCCGCGGTCATGAAAGTTGGAACACCCCAAGAAATATCTTTCCTAGCATCAGCACTAGGGATTGGGAGTATCTTTGGTCGTTTATCAGTACCACTGATTTTGTTCGTAAGACCAAGACATTTGAACAGTTCCCGATTATTCGGTATTGTCCTTGTTGCAGCTGGTGTTACCGATATTCTCAGTGTTCTTTGCAAGACGTACGCATCTTACATAACATTTACATTTGCCTTGGGATTTCTGAGTGGAACAATTTCAACACTG
>LD343564.1:311100-327404 GCA_001465055.1 Ptychodera flava | reverse complement strand
AGCATAGACTGAGATAAATGTGCAGATAAAGATGAAATTGATGACGTGAAATTGTCTTTAGAAATATTGAAGAACTTTTAAACCTCCAAAGAGACGGTACACTGGTTCTGGAAGAATGGCAGGGTCTTTGATAAAAGCTGATGTTATTGTCAACACGACGTGTAGGCCTATATACATTTATCAGTAGTGATCTTTGTTATTGCTGATAGTGGAGTTTCGTAATTGAAGTCTGTTTAAGATACATGCAAAATGGGGTGTTAATCCATAATTATACTGTACTGTACTGTACTGTACTGTACTGTACTGTACTGTAATGTACTGTACTGTTCGTTCCAACATGTAAATGATATAGGCCTAAGTGATACAATAATGACAAATTCATCAAAATGTATATCCAGGTAATGGCAGCATGTACATTTGATCTTCAAAGGTGTCATCATTTTTTTCATTTGATAGTTTTCACTGATTTTGATCGAGGCACTATGGTATTTGCCAGCCCAACCCGACAATAAAATTGAGAGCTCCCTCACTTGCACAATTAGACATGATGATAATTAGTATCCATCAAGTTTTCGACATGTAGACACCTTTGCAATAACTAGGCCTGAATCAGTTTCTTTCCCATGCTGAGTCACTGAAGGTTATCGTTGAACAAAGTGTGCAGTTCATTCGTGTGAACATCACCCTTCAAAGATTTGCCGATGAGGCCGTAATACTGAAAGAGTGCAGTAAAGGAACGAACTGGTTTATGTTGCATCTATCATTACACATCTCCAAGAGTCACCACGGAAGGTGTCTATGTCGACAAAAAATGTAAAAGCTTTATTGAATCTTGCTTATTCTCCCTATGTTGAAATAAGTGAACTCTTGACAAATAACAGATATGCTTTGTGTGATGAGTGTTATAATAAGACGTCAGACTACAATGTAATTGCTATAGCTGGCGATGTACTCACCCCATATTCAGAGACGATTTCTAAAAACATCGTTTTCCCCAAACACCGGACACTTCCACTTATTCTGTGCACTTTACGCCGACACATGGGAAGTTTCCAAATTCAGTTCTACTAACAATGACCATGTCAGACCTGACTACGTGTTCGTTGAGATAAGTCCATTTACAGAAAATTATTTGTTTGCCGTGCTTGGATTTAAAAAAAAACCTACCAGCCAACAAGGGAAAGGAACAAACACAGACAAAAACACCAGCGTATTAACATAAGCTCATTTTTTATTTGGTCTCTTTCGGAAAAACAATATTTTTTCTGATAGTGTTAACATTGTATTTGTTTTCTGAAAACACACCAGCCCGCGGACGGCAAGCAAAGAATTTTATTTAAAGCGCCTAAAAATAAGAAACAAACAAACGGATTGAAAATTCCAAGTCCGTGTCTGAATATATTACTTTATCAATGTCTGATCATCTAAAGAGCAGGATTACTGCAGTAAAGACACTTTGAACAATTATCAAATAGAAAGTAACACCGTACATTCAGTATCGCTTACAGACAGAATCGATAATGGAACTTTGTTTTTGACATGTTATATTGTACGTGAAAAACTGGATGGTATAATTCCTTTATTTTTGTTGACATCGATGACAAGACTGTTCGGTTGATATCAACCCCACTCCCATGAACACCTTTGTGTCTCATGCTATCATGAGTAAGAGGCCACTGCCTGTACTACACCAACTCTGCTTTTGGACGGCCTTGACCGTCAGTCCCAGGTCCGAGCTCCTTTAATCGTTCTTTTCCATATACTTATATCACAAATCGTGGCCGTCACAAATATTGTAAAAATTGTAAAAATTTTGTCTCATAATGCTACAGAGATATGTGATAATGATAACTGGCAGAAATCTTGAATGATTTAACATCAAAATATCTTTTAAAAGACAGCTGTTGTGAAAACGCAAAGGCTTTCGAATTCTGTTTGACATGAAACTATATTGATTATGTGATTGCATATCTGTCAGTTGTACCTGTATGGCACATCGGTTTGTTCTATGGAATGAGTTTTCTACAGAAACACAATCCTCGTCCTGGGGAATAAACTTTTGTCGCTCTACAATAAACTAATACAGCGACATTCGATTCAGGCAACAACGAAACTTAACAAGTGGAGACAGAAATTACACATTGTTGCAACGAATTTTGAGAGCAGATGCCATAGCATCGGAAGAATGTGTTAAGTGTCACTAAAGAAATTAAGTTGCGAGATTTTCAGTGGAAATTTTTGCATCGATTAATTCCATGCAACGAGTACTTGTATTATTGGAAGAAAGGAGAAACTATGGAATGTTCTAATTGTAAGGAAATGACTCCATTGAGCACAGATATTTAAATTATGAACTAGCTTTAAAATGCTGGAAATTTATATCAGGAATTATTTCAAAATTATGCAACTTTGATATTGAGATCTCTGAACAAAATATTGTGTTCACTGAGCCTCTCAAAAATATTTCAAGCAAGGTAGATCGCTCTATTATACAGCTTTTGATTTTGTTAGGTAAATGGAGTATCCATAAGTATTGGACATCAGGATCTATTATCCCCATAGAAAATCTTGTAAAAAGTGAAATGGTACTACGATTCAAAATTGAAAAAAGTTTAAGAAGTAATAATGAGGATGTAACATTTTTACAGAGGTTTGAGAAAATAATTAGACTGATGTAATGTATTTTCTTTTCCTCTCATTTTTGTAATACTTTGTAAATAGTGACTCGTTTAATAAAAGAGAAAAAAATTGTCGCTAATGCGACATCGACAATAACGTTTTTTACCGTAGTATACGCCATTTTCTATTACAACTAACGATTTCCTGCTCCTCAGTATCAATACTTTCTTTATACCTCCTCCGTAATGACCTCATGTAGGACAGTTTTGTACGCATGTTGAATCTTTACACAACTATCAAGGATTTCTCTATGAAATATCAGCAGGGCTTATTATCATGTCAGAGTTTCGTGAAAACCTGTTTAATAAAATGTAAACAACGTCAACAGTACTTTTGACAAGACGTACAGAAGCGACATTTTTAGCTCACGTGTTCACACACGTGGGCTAATGTCGCAGCGATGTCTGTGTGTCTGTCTGTCTGTGTGTCTGTCTGTCTGTCTGTCTGTTGGCGCGATATCTCGAGAATGGCTTATCAGATCTGAATCAAATTTTGTGCATAGATTTAGTTTGGGAATTACAAGAATTGATGAGGTTTTTGTGGGTGTGGCTTGCATATTGCATGCTCATTTGCATAATTAATAATTTTAGAAAAAAAACAGACAGACATTGAGGACGACTTCACAGAATTCGATGAGACTTGTTACAAATATTGATCACACAAGCATTTATTCACTATGAAAGACACAAGGGTGTGACATTATTTGATGGACTTTCCTAATTAGGAATATATATCTAAATTCACTTAATCAAAATTGAAGAATCTTGGTATGTATATTGAAGATACTATGATTTAACAATACTGAAAGTCGTTAAGCATTTTAACTTCAGCCGATTCCTAATTTACATATGAACTTTCCTAATTAGGGTTACATATATTGATTGCCTTGACCAAACTTGCTATGTAGATGGAGGATAATATGATACAACATTATTGAAAGTCATTAAGCATTTTTACTCCAGCCAATTACCAATTTGCATATTTAATGAACTTCGCTAATTAGGTATCTATATTTTGATTGCCCTGACCAAACTTGACCAAACTTGCTATGTACATTGGAGATTCAACATTATTGAAAGTCATTTTGGATTTTTACTGCAGCTTATTGCTAATTTGCATATTTAATGAACTATCCTAATCAGGGTTATATATCTTGATTGACTTGACCAAACTTGATGAAACTTGCTATGTACATTGAAGATACTATGATACAGCCAATTCCTAATTTGAATATTTAATATCTTTCCTAATTTGGGATATATCTGGATTAACTTGACCCATGCTGGCGAAACATGGCAAACATTTAAATTCACAGACAACTGCAATATAAACTGAAGCAGTATATACTGAAACACATGAGCATTTCAGTTCATATCTGGTTATTGCTAATGGACTTGATCAAGAAATAAATTGACAAGAGGACATAGTTTCAACAGTAGTTCTATGCTGTTTATTACTCATTATAACTTGTACATAATGTATGTCAATAGCACACAGAGTCAATATCATCAAAATTGAAACTGCTGGTTACTTGAATCAGAGTCACTGGAAACCAGTAATAATGCTTCAATTAACACTCAAAGACAGAAATGTGACCAGTTAACGCACAGACATAATCTCTAATTAAAACTTCTTAATACTATAAACACATTTCCATTTGACATCTTGTGTAATCAGACGTGAATATTTTCTCGGAATCCTGCACTAGGCCAGCACACACTGTCCTGTAATTGCTTTGTTTTTATATAACACACTTTCATGTGTTTCTTATGTCTGTTAAAGTAAATTAACTCTAGATATACGTACATTACATTTAAAATTAAATATTCTAGTGGATGACTATACGCGTAGTCGCTTTCTCAGATCAGTTATGAAAGTAAAAAGTGTGTACAAACAACATAGTTACAACTATTCAGTTGACTTATTGAAGGAAAAAATATCGTAAAGTTGATATATAGGCCATTTTACCCGACGACTGGGGAAGTGTTTGATTCTTTCATTAATGTTTCTCGTTTCTTTGATGTCACCGTTGCCCGTTTGAATTATCTCCCGTTGCATGCTGGGTAGTGTCAACACAAAGGAGTAGTATTATGAGTTTTTAGACTTAGTAAGTATACATTTCAGAAACCGATCACAAGGAAAGTGAAAACTGCAAACGAAAAGATCACTGAGCAAAATAGAAACATTGTAGACTTATTAATGACATACCGAAATAAAAATCTGAACATTTTCGAAAACGCATGAAGTTTAAAGGTGCCACTTTTATTCCGAACACTCAAATTCGTGTTGCTGTAAAAATCAACAGGAGAAGGACCCACTGTGCCTCGTTTTACACAGCAAGAAAAATCACCTTGTGATGAATGGTCGCCAACAAAGACCGTGACGTCACTGCGTCCCTTTCAAAGTCAACCATTGAAAATGATCCGGAGGCCAAAGCAAAGAGATAGGGTCTAAGGCTGCCGAAGTCGCAGCCATCTTGTGAAAGTTTACTTGTTTTTTGCTGATGATGACAGTAGAGATGCGACTCTCAGCTAACGAGCACAGCAAAGAATAATAAGCAAAGGTAGAAAACGTCACCATCACTCCATGTGATTTTAATCAGATTGCTGTACATACATGACTGTGTGGAATTCTACTCTGAACACATCCTATGTTACAGAGCTGTAGCCACAGAGATTGGTACAGTCAATTACTAATAGACTTAATACAAGCCAGTGAATACAGCTCTGGAATCTTCGAGTAACTGTACAGATCTTTTCGCACATCAAGTGACAGGGATTAAACGGGAAATGTAATCTGCCTATTGATTTGAGAATGTGTTTTGCAAACCTTGCCTGCTTTCCAATGCAAAGTGAAAAATGTGTTGTTGTTTTTTAAATGTAACACACATATGATGAAGTGTGATAATGTTATATCTATATGCACATCTATTACTTGGAACGAGGATATAGGTAAAATATTGAAGTGTAATTCTTCAAACTTTCTACGAACCAAAGTTTTACAGATAAATAATTGGAACCTACACATCAGAAAATCTCTATGACGTGATGTTGTGTCTCTCAGTACTTGATAAGCTATCTGGCTGTTATGTAGTGATGTGGGGTCAATGATTATTGATTTTCAAAATCTCAGCTACATATAAAATGTTTTAGTTTTGCTTTCACGACAGTATTTTATGTAATATATTTTTGAAGTGTATACATTATGTTGTAGCTCTTGCACGAAGAGTTAAAGGAAAGGCCCCCTTTATTTAATGTTCTCGCCGTATGAAGAGTGAAGGTATAAATGATAGAAGCTTAACTGAGTCTCTCGAACGATTTTCTTACAATTAGATCACGTGGTCTCAAGCATCGTCCTAATCACATTTCTTATCCGCTAGACCATCCGTTTCTTTAGGAAGAAAAAATGCCATATATGCAACGGGTATAGGGACCAAGGATCTTGCAAAATCAATATTCTTCAATGAGACTCACTTTGATTCGGGACAGCTGTCGTTGACTCAACGTGCATTGATTATTTTATTCCCTTAGCGGCTAATTCCTCCCTTACTCTGGACAGATACGTGGGGTCTGGGTAACCATACCTGTAGCAAAGAAAATAAGAGTCTTCAATTTACAGGAACAGACTGCATTCATTATAGCGTTCCATCGAAAGATGTTCACGTGCACAAAGGATAAGGTCGCCATTGAAGATACTGTCGTTACTTTTTATGCTCAATATCAAAGATTGTTGTATGTAATGCAATGCTTGTGTCCACCAGATTAATCATTTTTGGAATAAGCTACTGTGGGAAGACAGTCAAGTTTTCAAAACAGAAAATCCAATATATTTGATTTTGAAAATCAGGTTAAACTATTACTCCCATAAATAATAATCAATGTAATGTAAGCAGTGACCTTGTATATTATTCTTACCGTCATGAACGTCTTTCTACGTCATAATTACGTAATAATCATTATTATTACATTATATCTTATACTCACCCTCCGGCACCACCGTCAATATTTGTCTTATGGTGGATATCGTTCCATACTACACAATTATCACGCCCCGTTGTGACAGATTTTCCAATGGTAAATAAGTACTTCATGTCGAAAGCTTTCCTGAGAAGCTTTAGAATGTTCTTTCCTTCTTTACTGGCAGGCAGAAATGCTCTTCTGTAGATTCCAGAGTATGGCACTCCAGGATTTGGATGGTTTTCCTTTAAGAAAATTGTACATGTTATCTACGTATAACGATCCAGCTACGATGGAAACGTCAGAGTTGAAACATTTAGCTTCAAGGATACCATAGTTCTGTATCAGAATATGGCATCTCGTATACTTTGTAGGGAAGCACGATATAAGAGAACACAGCTGTATAATCTATCAAAACTTTATTGGTTACCCGATAAGCGCTACCTTGAAGTCAAGATAAAAGTGCACCCAGATTAATACGTTCAACGCCGATCTGACGACAATATAGTCATGATTTTATGTTTTTAATAAACAATCGATATGAAGATTAGAAACCTCGAAGAATAATTACTAGCTTTGGCACTTGCCTGTTGTAAACCGTTTCTAAACACATAATCTATGATTATCATTCCATCCCCCTCATGACCTGGCAGGTCAAAGGTCAGGTCGATTTGATGGCTCATTTCTCCTTCTGGTTGGTTTCCTTCTTTCAACAAGACAATCACTTTACAAAATAGACACTTAGAGTCACCACTGAAATGATGTTTAAAGCAAATACGACAGAAAGTATTCTGGCAACATTTCATTGACATCAACTGAACATCATTATCAGCACAAATATAGCAATCTCCATTCTTTTTACAAGGATCTGCGATATCATGTGTTGACAAGGCTGGAAAGGATGTTATTTCCCCTGCTGCACTGTTTACTTCTGCGTTGAATTTTTCATTTTTCTCCGATGAAACATCTTTCCTCGATGACGTCATGTCTTGTGGTGACGAGCGATCCAAATCAGAAGACGACTGACGTCGTGGCTCCTCGTCTTCAACGGAATGGTTGCCAGCAAATGCCATGATAAACTCCGTTGCAGCGGCCTCATCGAAAAGAACGACATGGATCTCTTTCAGTAAAACTGACTTGCTTTTAGCAGCTGAAAATTCTTTGATGGCTTTGTCAAACACTTTTGCACAGACTTCAAGAGGCATTCCGTACTGACCTGTAAGAAATGATGGTATATTCCTACAATCGAATGGGTTTGCGAGTATAGTTATCAGTTTGAAGTTTGACCAACAGATGACAATGTCGCAAATTTGTTGTTTTCGTTTGGATCACAGTTTGGATGAAATATCATGTTATCAAAATTTACTCAAATAATGCTTAATGAAGCAAACGGCAGTGGCGTCGTACTCTTACCTAGATCCCTCCGTTTTTTTGTTTTCTGAAAATAAATCATGAATTTGACACTTGCCTGTACTTATTGCAGGAGACGCTAGAGACTTCGCTTCCAACTTACTTCCAACGAAGTTAAATAGATTTACCAGCATTTGATGCAAAATATTAACGGCCTGATCTCCATCCATTGATTCCCACTTCGGTCCAACAGCGTGAATGACATATCTTGACTCCAGCTTACCAGCAGAAGTATGGCAAAATTGGCCGGGATTAAGTACGTCATGTTTTCTTATGTATTCATCAGATTCCCATTGTATTTTGAACCCGCCAGCATCAACGATCGCTTTACTAACACCACCTCCATGGTGTAACCTTCCGTTTGCTGCATTAACGATAACGTCTGTCTTTTCCTTGGTGATGTCACCAACATACACCGAAACTTTAACGCCTTCATTAGTTGTTGTTTCTAGGTGTTTCTCTTCAAGACATTTAACTATATCATAGCTGCTCTCAGTATTACTAGATGGCGAGTCGGGGGTTCTGTCATGTTTCTTCGCCCGGCTTTTTCTTTTGTTGTTGTCATCAGAAACCTCGTCTGATAAGATTGGTGGCGTAGCTATAGATTTTTCTTTGGACGATAAACTTTCTTTTGTCCTTTTTCCCGTTTCTTTCATATCAAAATCGTTGAATGGCTTTTTACGGCTAAGTGTTTTCGCAATACCCCTCTTCTTTTTGTCAGATTCTTTGTCGCCAGGTAAATAGGGAAACATGTCGTCTCCGACCATTCTTGAATTTGGTGAACCAACTTTTTCAGCAGCTCCTGTGTTCGTAGTCGTTGGGATTGACTCTGTATCCATATCAGTCTTTCCTTTGGATTTTCTATCTTCTCCGTCAGACGTTACGGACGTAGAATCCTCAGATTTTATCCCGTCGCTGTTTCCTTTCTTGCTCGTTACTGTACTTTCATCGTCTCCACTTGCTAAAATATCATGATTTCGGATATGTATACTCCCTTCTGCCGAAGAATCACCCCTTTTGCTTGGTTTATCTTTAGATTCTGAATGATAGGTTTCCTCTGGTACTGCGCATGCTCTCGATACATTCGCCTTGTTCGACTTTTCATCATCGACTGATGCCTCAATATAAACAAAATCGTTTGTACCGGCCTCGCTAGGTGCTTTGCTTGATCCTGCATCGACCGTTTTGTCTTCCCAACACCCTATACTATGAAGGACATTCCTAGATATCACACTTTGATCACTCTTTCCCTTTTTGTGGCTCTCTGGTTTAGAATCCTTGTCTGTGATGTTCTGTTCGTGATCTGGAGATTCCTTCCTAGCCTCAGTTTTCCATCCGTAGGTTTGCTTTTGGGAAGTTATTATAAGTTCATCTACTTTCTTCAAACTCACAAGTGACTTTGCCGATATTATTCCTGCCTTGATGGTCACTTTCGCCGTTTCCTCTATATAGGTGACGTCATCTTTATTGATCACATAGAAACAACTGGTCCATGGCACCAACTCGGCATTTATGTCAACAAAGACCTATGCATAGAGTATTAAGTAAGATATTTTCGCATCCTACATAACAATAAGTGAAGCTGCAATATTAACATGAGACATAGACATTTCCTACCGAAGATAATCTTTCACGGATTAGAAGATTACCTTTCACGGGTGGAAGGTCTTTTTTCCTATGGTCACTATAATAAATATCACTACTACTACTACTACTACTACTAGCCATTCATCTTGCGAGAAGAAATAAAATGCATAATAACGATCCAGTTGATCCCCTAGAAATTTTTAAGACCCGCATACGAGTACGCTTACTTCTTGAATTTGAATATTGTAAACTGATTCAAAATACAGATTTGTTCATTTCGACATGGACCTTTAATGATGCAATTTGCAGAGTAAATAATGGTCAACTTTTTCTGAATTTCTGAGTTTCATCACTTGATTTTTTTACCTTTTCTTTTTCCACTATTAGTTTACCGATTTGCACAATTCTTTCATGATTGTAAGTTTGTTGGTTTTCTCCTTTTGTGATTTTAATTGAGTACAATTTTTTGGAGTTGTACTTTTGCTATTCATATTGAGTTCCCTTGTACATATTTTTAGTATTTAATGTGATTAGGGACTTAAGTATGAATAAATGTTCGTGTCGAAAACTACTACTACTACTACTACTACTACTACTACTACTACTACTACTACTACTACTACGTTATTCATTTATCTATTATTTTTTTATTTACTAACTTATCTATTTTTATTAGGTAAGGTATGAAAGATCAAGCGGTAGTAATGCAAATAAATATCAAGCGATAAACTTGCTGTCAATGACTGAAGTTTTATTACTTAAGTATTCTCTATCATCTAATCTGTGCTAAGCTAGAATAAATAATAAATGAATACCTTTTCATTCACTTCATCTAACTCAGAAAACTGACGCTCATTGCCACCAGCTGAAGGTCTTGCCGACGTCCGTTTCTCTGTTGCTTTTGTCCCAGGAAAGTAAGGAACCAGCTTCACTTCCATGCTGCTTGATGAGACCAGCTTTCCTTTGGTGTATATAAGATGCATTGTGGCAATTTAAGAATTCATAGTATCCACATCTCGGCAATACACTCACGTTTTACATAGGCTTATTGTGCCGGAAAATGCTTTGAATCAGTCTGAGTGCAACTTTTCAGTCTACAGTAACACGTTCCCTTTGCCCGTTTGCGAGAGCAAGTATGTACGCTTAGGCCTACATATTTGCTGACTGCCTTTCATCCATCACTCATGCATGGTGGGCTAGTTTCTGACGCGACTGCAGATAATGCATGCGATGGCACGATATTTTCAGTTCTGTGACCGACGAACATCAAAATGTTATTGCTGGGTCTAAATGTCTAGGATGTGACTCGTATCTCTATTCTGACAACACATTGTAGTATAAATTAATAAGCTTATGATCTAAATTAAGATTTCGACTGAAAATATTCCAGTGGACCAGTGTATACTGAAATTATCTGTAGATTGACACTTACATAAAACTACAAAATGTCTTTCAAAATGCCCACGTCTTGTTACGATCAATATCACAAACATAATCCATCAAATTTGGTGAAGCGATTTCATACATAACAAGTCATTGTCAATGACACAATCCCCTCAAAATATAAAGTCTGTCACTGTAATACATTGAAAGCGCATAAATCCAATAGTTGAAACATACTTCAATACAAGAAAGCATGTTGGTTCCATTGTTACATACATCCACCAAAAAACGCTTCTGTAGCATTAATAGGAAGTCTACAATTACGTATGTGCATAAGGCTCAGGCGGGAGCCCACGAAAGGGTATGTGGCCAAGTCGCCTTGACAGGCCTTTGATATGCTATTGTTTGGCAGCTATCAAGAATATACCACAACATGGGGCATATTTTATTGTATGATACTTGTTTGAGTTCAGCCAGGTTAGCCTTGGATCTGTTGAAATCAGGTATGCTTCACTGTAGTCTGCCCAAATCGGATGTGAAAAGTGGACTGGATTTGTCCAGTACCACACCTTGCTGTACAGGCCATAAAAAGAATGTTTTCTTCAGGGCCTTGTAGTTGTTGTTGTCTCGAGAAAAAAAAATCAGACCCAAAGCCTAAGCAAATCCTTTAAAAATAGAATATCAAAAAAATAAAATAAATGCACACACCCACCTCCCCAACTCACCCTTACAAAGAGACGAGAATGAAAGTTACAAAAGTACAGAAATTATTTTTTCAAGAAATAAGAAATAAGTGTAAATACTATGAATAATGGACAAAGACACTGCTTATTTTAATTTCATTTATTTTACATTCAAAGCCGATCTCCTCTATACCTGCGAAATGCACAAAAGCTGCTTTCAATGAAGTAATGTTGAATGGAAACTTGCCACACATCAGTTTCTTAAGAATTTTTCACTTACAATTTAAGTTCAGGATTATTTGTTAAAACTATGTTCCAAAATTATTGATTATGTTTAAAATACAAGAGTAAATTGAATGAGGAGTCGATGTTTGGAGGTGCTAAAAATTGTACACTTGTCAAGGTAAAGTTATCAGCAACTAAGATGGTCTCATCATACCACCTGTCAGACATGCAAATTTCCTTTGTTACGAGCATTAAAAATCAATCAAATACCCTTTCTTTGCCAACGCAGATGCAACTTATTCCCTTAGTTTCCTTGAAAATTTTTGTGTATGGCTGCCAAAAATTTATGTCGACAAAATTACAAAATTGCTATCTCCTCCGCAGAGAAAGGGTTATTCTTCTCATTATTCACAGTGAGAAATCAGAAAATTATGATTATCAGAACTATGTTGCCAGAATTTTGAAATTTGGACCGAGTTGTTCTGTGTACAGAAGAAATTTGCTACAGATCAGTGACTGATCTCCGTGTGTACAGATCATGGAGAATTGTGGGAAGCCTCACTTACTGTGTATTGGGGCGTGTCGCAACAAAAATTGACATGCATATCTATAGTACATTGTCCTTGTGCGAAGTTTGAACAAAATCAGATCAGGCATGTTAGACTCTGCGTAACAGAGTCAGACACGAAAAAATTGCAACAAAATCGCCACCAGACGGCCATATTGGGGCTTATCGCAACAAAAATTGGCATGTATATGTATGTCATAGCACATTGTCCTTTTGCCAAGTTTGAACAAAAGAAGTCTGTGCATGTCTGAGTAATGGCTCTAAACATGAAAAAATCGCAACAAAATGGCCGCCAGGCGGCCATATTGGATCGGGTCCCCAAAACAAATTTACGTGCATATGTACCCCAGAGTATCTTGTCCTTGCACCAAGTTTGAATAAAATTGGCTCTTGTTTCTTTGAGTTACAGCAGCGGACGCACGGATGCACAGACGCACGGACGCACGGGACCCAATCTAATAGTCCCCCGGACTACATCCGCGGGACTAAAACCAAATTTTCTAGTTTGTTTAATATGCTAATTACCAACTATTTGTATGAAGTCGTAGTCGTAGTCTACGATCTTATCTTAGTCTACGATGTTAAATAGTAGTAGTCTACGATCTTATCTTAGTCTACATTCCCATGACCATTTAAAGCTTTTTAAACACCATGGCTAGGACTAAAAAGCATGATCGTAAACCAATGCATTTAGTGTTGCTTCCCTGGTTTTGTTGGGTTGTGAAAACTTGTTAAATGTGCTGAACCTGCTACATGCATTTCACTCCTGATATATACTTATACATGGAGCGCACTTTCGCTCCACGGTCTATAATATGTATCATCAATATACGTAGCAAGTTTCATCAACTTTCTTCGAATCTTCCATATATCTTTAATTCTGGAAACCATTAAATATGCAAATAAACAATATCAGTGTCATAAAACTGTTTAATGACCTTGAAATCCTTTATATATTCCAATATTTAATATCTTGGCAGATTCACTGGATATGACGCACCGATTCTTTTGAATATCTCAATTGTGAACAAATAATTATGAAAATAACAATTAGTGTTCAAGCCACGCCCTAAACCATTCCACTTGTTTCCATTTCCGAACATAAAGAAAAGATTTAATTCCGATCCCATGAACCAATCTTGCGATAACGCGCAAACAGGAACACATATTGGCAGACTGATAGGCGTATGATAGTGTAGCTTACGTGTGTGACACATGAGCTAAAATGAAATGGAGTAGAGAAGAGTAAAGACGGTAAAACAGAATTATAATGGTCAAAATTCCTTCTAATATATCATATTACCTGTTCTTTTATCATTTGTGCTCGTATTTTCGGTCGGTATCGCTGATGCGGGCTGCTCTTTGGTTGACGGTGGCAGTAACTTGTGTAGCAACTGTATCAATTTCTCCTCATATTGCAGTAGTAAGTTGAGCTGTCCTGATGCGATACAGTCGTTTACCTCCACACCTGGAGCCTTTAATTCGCTCTTGCTGATTGTATCAAGCAGTCGATGATCAATTTGTGCTTTCACTTTCCATATCAACTTGGATGAAAGAAATACACAAAGGTTCTGTCAATGTAGTGCGATGTCGTTAAATGACTTTAAAGCTTCACCAGGTGTACCATTTGACATATTTGCCATCATTTTTGGTCCCATTGTAAAACAGGCAACTTTTTGACACATATTGTATTTGTGTAAAATCAAATATCATCGGTGAATGTGATTCGGCGTATGTGAGTAGTCGACTTTGAGTGAAATGGCACGAATTCTGTCGATATCAAAATATTCATAACATACGATGACCACGCCTTAAAACCAGCCTCACACCGAGGTATAATGTATTGAATTTACATAATATGGGTCATAGAGTCGACCCCGGTTGACAAACGATCATGAGCTATCAGTTATAATTACAGTAAGATTAAAATTGTTTGTATGTTATCAATGATTTTATACATGTGAACATTTCTTATAAGCAAATTATGTATAATTTTTGCAATTATAGTCTACTTGCATAAATACTTAATATCAGCACTGGATGTCCTGATGTTCAGAATCGATGCTAAATTAGTGTGGTTACAGTATTGCACACGCTGTGAACGGCATAGCGCGTATGTAAGCAGTGTTATCAGACGGTAAAGCAACACTGTGAGTGCGTAGGATCATAAGGCACAAAGGGGTGTTGGGGCACGTGGTGCATAGCAATAGACCCGTTGTGTATAGTCCTCTATGCACAGCCGCACCGGGACAACCCTTCCCTTTAATTGTTAGCAAACTTTACTGTATTAAATATAGACTAGCGCTTTAATGTTGCTGCACACGACATAAGTCAATATGACACTGAAGTCCGAAGCCATCTCTTTTCCCTATGTATGCAGATAGCCTATAATATTGCAATGCATACCGCTGTCACACATTCAGATACGTTCTCTTTAACTTTTCATATTATATAGGTTAACAGAGGTTACTTGCTCAAAGCTCACAGTCGCATGTAAGGTTTACATAAGGGCTTAGGTTGGTAAAATTATTATAAACTTACCCCAGAAATGTCCCCACACTTCACTACGTTGAATATAGCTTTCTCACCAGCAAACTTCATGAAGCTGTTCAAAGCTACAATTAAATATGGCTAGATAATATATTTTCAATTTCAATATCGTGAAAAGATTAAAGCATTCGGCATCATGAAAGAGGAGAGGCATCATAAGAGGACTTAAATATTTCAAATTAATAAAATGAAAAATGATGTGCTGTAAGAGCCTTGGACTGATAAATCATGGTGAAAATTACATGAAACAGAATTCGAAAACAAGATTACTGAGTGGTCACTTCGTTATAATAGTGAGTAGCAAGGCAGTATATATGTCCCTTAAAAAGTAAACATTTCCTTCAACTTTAAATATAACACGATTGGAACTAATTTGGGATAATTGGATGGTGAAGTAATGCCGATTTAATCTGCAAATGTAACCTCATCTGCTTTTCTTTTTAAGTTACACACTTGTTTTTATGATTAATTTGTAATATCGCAATATTCAACTATAGGGCACCTAACACTTTTGAGAAATTTGAAAATATACTGATCCAATTATCCCAAATTAGTTCCAATTGTGTTATATACCCATCGCATATAAGTCCTTTTTTTTAATTCATAAAAGGGTTAACCAGAATTTTTATTTAACATTCGACGGAATTCTTATCGTCAAGTATTTGGGAAACTGAACCGCTGTTGAATGTCAAACATATTCACACATACTTCAAAATGAAACTGGAGACATAATTACAGTCATAATTCTTATAACCCTTTTTCTTTGTGTTTATTCCGACTGTTTCACCGGACTGTGGGTTGTTCGCATTCTTTCCTCGTATTTGGTACCGATTTTACAGAACCCAAAATGAGGGCCTTTCCCTGTTTTGCAAAGCTATACCAGCTGCAGGTACATACTATCTACAGGTGCTGCCAACGAAACTGTTCGTGCGAAAAAAGGGTTCGTGTGCAGTTTTTTTAGCGGGCGGGCAAATTTAAAAACTAATCAGTGGGCGGGGAGAAAAATTAAAGATTTACCGTTGGCGGGAAAGAAATTTCAGTTTTTACAATTTGTGGGGAGAAAATTTCTGACATTGGGTACCGGTAAATAGGTAGAGGGAGGGTAATACTGTGGTTGACAGAACTTTAGGGAAGATGAAGCGCCTACTTTAGGGGAAGCAATGTCCAAATGTTGTGCAATGTTAAAAGATGTACTGAGGAGAGGGCAGTGGGGAGCTCGAACTGTTGTGGAGAGTGGGGAGCGGGCAGACCATAGATACTGGA
>LD343564.1:300413-311086 GCA_001465055.1 Ptychodera flava | reverse complement strand
CAGGTTTCTTCTTGATATAGTTTATTTTATTTTAATACGTTTGACTATGATATGTATTGCCAATAAACATTTAAACTGCCAACCTTTGGTGCCTTGGTCTTATGTTAACACTGGTTTTGTAACGTTTTTTTTCTCTCCGTCCGCGTTCGCTCTGTCACGTATTTGTCTTTGACAATCTTACGCGAAGTTTTGTCACTGTGCTGCGTCTATTATCTGATGCGTTTGATTGCCTATGCGCCAAAGCAAGCAAAGCTAAATTACTAATTTGTGGCCGCTGTCACCAGATTATCACCGGATTAACTTTGACAAAGTCAACAACGAACGCACCAGCAAGGTATAACCACGGTCCCTTCACAAAAGAGGGACTGTGGTATAACTGAAGATACCTTGCTGGTGCGTTCGTTGTTGACTTTGTCAAAGTTAATCCGGTGATAATCTGGTGACAGCGTCCACAGATTAGTAATTTACCTTTGCTTGCTTTAGCGCATAGGCAATCAAACGCATCAGATAATAGACGCAGCACACCGACAAAACTTCGCGTAAGATTGTCAAGGACAAATACGTGACACAGCGAACGCGGACGGAGAAAAAAAACGTTACAAAAACCAGTGCTAACATAAGACCAAGGCACCAAAGGTTGGCAGTTTAAATGTTTATTGGCAATACATATCATAGTCAAACGTATTAAAATAAAATAAACTATATCAAGAAGAAACCTGTGCTGAGACCAAGACACCCCTACCCCTTCCCCTAACCCTGGGGACGGACATTTCTACAACCCCCTATGGTGGGAGGGCAGTTACGAACAGCTCTACTTTCCCCGCTAAATTCTAGGTCAGGGTCAAAAATATACAAAATCAGTGTATCAGTCTTCAAAACATGTTTTGCGATGATTTTGTAAAATAAAATAATTTATAAGTTGGCGGTACCTGTATCTAAGAGGGCAGTTTTCCGTTGTTGAAGGCACTTTCATGTCAATCAACGGTTATAGTAAAATATCAAAGCATTGAGATATACCGCCATGATCAAACCATGGAACAGGTGAAATTACAAGAATCGTACACGTTAGATACTGAACAGAATATTCGTGTCAGTTCCTATTTGTATTTACCCACCAGTGTAAAAAACGAGACAGCCCAAAGTTGGTGGCAACGAAATTACAAAGGGAATTGGCAAATATTTTACCTTTTATGTGTATGTAGCGTTTTGCCTCAGCTCCACGCAACCCTGTAAATATTAGTGATGACATTTTTAGAAACGGTAAAAGGTTTATCATAATCAGCATTGTAACACAGATAATATGAGTGCACTACGATGTAATACTACAGATCAAATTCAAAAGCTTACGTCCATCATTTCTTTCATAAGCAATCAACTTCTGATATCCTCCCCGATTCGTTGAAGCGGGCGCATTATTGAGTCATGTTCACTCACAACTTTCAAAAGTAAAGGAGATTGTACATAGATAAGTTCATGGTGGTCCTTGCATATGTCTGATTTGTTATTTTAATATCGCGTACATGCAAACGTCGAATACTAGTGCATACATATAGATAATACAAGTTGATATCCTCAATTTGAAATCTTACATGTCCCCTTTGAGGCATGGGAAACAATCCTGGACCTCTCTAAATTAAGACATTAATACATGTTTCCCTTTTGTGTGCTTCCAAGTAATTTTGATCAACAAATTTCAGTCTTCTTTTGATCCCCCTTGCACGATCTGCACAATTACTCATCTTAAACTTTTCATCAACATGGTTTGGTCAAAACCCATCGTTATCAATGGTTATTGTGAATCTGTTTATGAGGCATTGCAGGGTCAACGTAATACATGAATCTCTTTGTCGACCGTGCTTCCTCTGTTTCATTCAAGTTAGCGTGTGCATTAGAGGCATTAAAATTACTGATATATCATTCAAACATAAATGTAAATAGCTTGTTTTGACTAATTGGTGACCCTTCGGCTTGAAAGAGATATTGGAGTGACTACTATTTCATAACTCAGGTGGTTTATCACAAACAATTTCCATACCAGGTGCCCTTTCTGAATTGCTAACCGGGGAAAAGACCAGACACATCTCATTGCAAATCGAACTATAGAGAATAGCATATTCCTACCCTTGTTGTCATCAAATGTAATGATGCAAGATCTATCATCGAGAAACGATGTCTCATATTTGAATCTTCTTCTACTCCACTGTTCAATGTGGCTTTCCACTTGTGATCTCTCAACTTTGAAGTTATCCAACCAGACACTTCTTTCCATTCTTCCCATAGACCCCATTTCCTTCCGAGTGACTAATTTTCATGGAAAGACTTTGGATAATTTAAAAGAGCAGAAAAATATTCATTTAATATATTGCCAGCACAAAGTATGAACGACGCCCCCAAAATTAATGCTTCTGATCACCACAATGTACAATCCGAGAGGTGTAAAGGTCAGCTGATAGAGCCGAATAGCAAAAACGAAAACCAGATATGAACTGAAAATGCTCACGTGTTTCATTATATATTGAAGTTGTGGGTAAATGTAAAGTTTTACCCCATGTTTGCAACGTCATTGAAAGTGTTATGATCAACATCATGATCAATAGTCACCTGACCACAGATTAATTATAAAGGTCACTAATTATACAAATATGTAATTAGCTGAAACGAAAATACTTCATTTCTTTGACTGCTGTCATTGAATCACCAGTTTATATTGCAAGTGTAATTCTCTTTGGTCAAGTCCTTTAAGCTAAATATGCCAAATTGTGAAGACTCATTAGATCTGCAAATCATAAATTGGCTGACGTGAAAATGTGAAATGACTTTCACTATTGTTTTAACCTGATATCATCAATGTACATAGCATGTTTTGCCAACTTTGATCATGTAAATCCCGGTATATATATCCCTAATTAGGAAAGTTTATTCAATGTGCAAATTAGGAATTGGCTGAAATAAAAATGCTTGATGACTTTGAATAATGTTCTATCGAAGTATCTTCACTGTACATAGCAAATTTCGTAAACTTTGGTCTAGTCAATCAAGATATATATCCTTAATTACGAAAGTTCATTATATATGCAAATTAGGAATTTGCTGAAGAAAAAATGTTTAATGACTTTCAACAATGTTGTATCATAGTATCTTTGCTATACATAGCAAGTTTCGTCAACTTAGGTGAAGTCAATCAAAATATATATCCTTAAGGTAATATGCACCTCGAAAGTGAAAGACTTAAACTATTGCTCACACTTTCCTCAGTGAAACTTTCAACAATGCTCTTACCAAAGCAAGAATAAAAATCAGGGGTCACCGTGCAAACTTTGGTACCAGAGAGAAAAATAACTTGCGATTTCTCGATATTTGAAATCCAAAATGGCCGCCATCCCTGTGTTAACTCTATGAGAAAAAATAAAATTTTCGATTTTCGAAAAACTAAGAAGGTGAAAACTTTTTCTTTCGCCAAGAGCTTCAAAATGAACCCCCGCAAGTGGTAGGTCAGAAGAAAATTGATAAAATTTGAAGGCCTGATTTTATGTCCCCGAGGTGCGTTCTACCTTAATAAGAAACTTCGCTAAATATGCAAATTAGATTTGTTGAAATGAAAATGCTTAGAAACTTTCAATAATGTTGTATCAAAGTATCTTCAATGTACATAGCTTCGTCAACTTTGGTGTAATAGATTTAGATAAATATCCCTAATTAGGAAAGTTCATTAAATACGCAAATTAGGAGTTGGCTGAATATTCAATAATATTATATTATATCATAGTATCTTTACTGTATATAGCAAGTTTCATCAACTTTGGTCCAGTCAATTAAGATATAGATCCCTAATTAGGAAAGTTCATTAAATATGCAATTTAGCAATTATTTTTCATCTCACCCCTTGATACCTTCATAGATATATCTTGGTATGATCAATATTTGTAGCAAATCTCATCTAATTGTGTGTAGTCGTTCTCAATGTATATCCGTTTTTTCTAAAATCATTAATTATGCAAATGAGCGAAATGTAAGCAAGCCACACCCACCAAAAAATAATCACTTCTTGCTATTTGCAAACTGAATCTATGTACCAGATTTGACTCTGATCTTAATAGCCGTTTTTGAGATATCGGGCCCACGGACAGACAGACAGACACACAGACACACAGACAGACATCGCTGCGACATTAGCACACGTGTGTGAACACGTGAGCTAAAAGCATAGTAGCTTTCAGGTTTCACATTGACATGCATACCAAGCGATTCACCGACGTTTTGTAGTGACCTGGCGAACAAGGTTTGCTTGAATGCATTTGTCACGATGTTTGTTGTCGCGATGGTTCCTGCATGGGAGTAAAGTCGATGGACTTTGCCTACCTGTGATGGACTTTGCCTACCTGTACCGTGTCGTTTAAGACTTCAAACTATGATATGGCTAAGCCCGTGGACATTGTATTTTTCGACCGTTTTATCATGGAGCTCGAAGTTACCCGCACGCATTCATTACTTCCTTCTATGGATAAGTCATTGTCAACTTTCTGTCATATGTCGCCTGGTAAAACTGGTCGCCATGACAGCGAAAATACAGACAACATACCTGTGTATTATCTGCGTCACCCTTCCTCCCGTACGCCTGCTGTCTAGATTACTTCATATTAATGAATAAATTAATCTTTACCCAATCTGAACTCTAACACTACTGGTATATCATGTATATGCAGCACATACATCAACACTACCGTCAACTTTCTGTAACAGAATGATGTTTTGTCAACTGATCATTTCTCCACGCTTTTTGCTCGTCCTTTCCGGGGGATGTAACAGAAAACTCGTAAAAGTTTGCTTCCTCGAGGTGCGAAGTGTTGAGTACACATAGTAAGTGTATATATAGATACATACACACACATATATATATACATACATATATATATATATATATATATATATATATATATATATATATATATATATATATATATATTAGTGATAGAATTTTGCTTTCATCTTTTCACTTTCTCTAATAATTGGTGCACAGATAAAATGAACGACCGGTTGTCGATTACTGGGAGTGCTTGTTTTGTATATATATGCTGCTGTGGATTAAATTCTATTAATCATGAATTAATTATCTGTAGTTAACAAAAATGCGACACCTTTATATTATCAGTGCATCTTTTCAACACTTACGATTAGTAATCATGCCATCGATGGTAGAAATATGGTACAAAACCTATTCCTACATTGTATTTGCAATAAACGCTTTGCAAGGAAGATCAGTTGATCTACGCATCTATTAACCCGAAAACTCCATAAACAGGTTACCAACAGATTTAATGGTTCAACTACTTGACATTTGAATATCAGAATCAAAGTCGTTTTCTGTTGAGGAAATTGCAAATGACCTGCAATGCAATTTAGCACATATTCAAATATTGAAAATGAGAAAAAGTACCGTGCTGTACTACGATTGAATGACCTCTTCTGTACCAACCACAATACTATAGTATCCCGACATCAACTAATGCCAAACTCAGAAAGTTGGAGCAAATAGTTGGATTTTAGGGGTGGAGCTGACACACTGGTCATTTGCTCCGCCATTTGGACAATGAAGTTACATTTTGACAATGGAGTTACACGAGAGATCAGAACGTTCTGAACGAAAGAACGTTCTGACAGTTGATGGCAGACTGTAGAGTTGAGGACCTGGGATTACCGTGAGTGGTCTGTTCATGTCTGTTCATGGTTGAACTTAACTCACAATGACAACTGAAGAAATATGTTCATACCTCGAAAATATGCCGTAAAGTAACACCTCGAAAATATGGCCAAAAGTCCCCGCATGGGCGTTTTTCGACGTCGCCACTGCGATCGCAGAAGTTAGGTCGGAGCTCCAACTGTCTGTCCAACGCAACCGTCGACTCCGTCGTCAATTAAGGCCGGCGCAGCGGCGTCGGGAACTGTTCTCACTATTTTTCTATGTCAGAGTTGGATCAGGGGTGTTGCTGGGCCGGCGAAAACGTTGCAGTGAGAAACCCCTATATGTCACCTCCATAATCCTCTTACAAACTTGAACAAACCCCCGGAATCGAGTCCCAAATCTGTATTAAATATACATTGAAATTACAAAGACAGTAGAAGCAAAGTCCGTTCCTAGCTCAATGCTGCCAAGAAATAAGAGAGAGCTGTTTCTAGTCAACAGGCATATTTCTGAAAAGACCTCTGCCAATGGTTTCCCTCCTTCAAATTAGTGTGTAAGGAAGATCAGGGAGGAAGGAAGACCCTTTAGAGTATTGCAGTAAGCTTATTCATGAACATTTTTCAAATGTCATTTCCAGGAATTGGAATGCTGATGTACTTATTTGAATTTCAATCAAAATCAGGGGAAACGATTTGTTTGCTGGAAAATCCTGGAAAATCCTCGTATTTCACACCTTTTCCTCAGAAACGTCTAGGAAATGGTGTTTTACTACATTAGAACAACATTTGTTTGTGTCACAATAAGCTAGTAAATACAACAGTTTTCACTTCATTTGACAACATTTAAGTAGAGGATGATAGATGGCAATGTCTTCTTTCTCAAAGGGTTCAATGTACCATTTCCACTTTTTCCAATAATGGCATGGAGGTGAAAGTCTTTGAGCAGGGCACTCATTCATTACTTATCACGTTCAAACTTGTACATGTGTGCACGTCCTTAAGTCAATAAATGTACGGTACTGTAACAGCAAAGTTGTAGACAGACAGTACTTATGATTACGTTTGTGACTTCTAGACAAAATTGATTTTTTTTGTATTCTGACTTACTTTCCTATGACAAATAACCATTGCCACAATGTAAGGGTGAACAGCTTTCCTTATATATATGAAAGGCACTGCCAAGACAGATTTCATTACAAAAGCTTGCATGAGGTCCAAACTTTATATTAAAGTGTATGTTCAGCCATGTGTAGTAAGATTTGTGCACAGAACTTGATATTTTGGTACATCTGCCTACGGGAAGAGTTGAGGTTGTCTACAGTTGACAAGTATTTCAGTACGTCTCGAGAAGTCAACACAAACTACTATTCATATCAAACAATATTCATGAAAAAGGCTAAAAAGTGAGCGACTTTGTCCCTTTAATTTCATTTGATGTAAAAATTAAAATGGTGAGATTCAAAGATATGCTTGGTGTTTTTACCGGTATATTGTTTGCCATTCATGTTTGGTGTCCTCTACCCCCACCCCCCACCCCCACCTTTTTAAAGAGGAGACAAAGATAACCTACAGTGATGGGCAATAAGGCGAAGATGAAGCCAACAAATCAATGGCTACTCAGATTTAATAAGAGTATTTGTATATAAAACCAGGGTTTTCTCTCGACCGTGCAATTATGCAACTTGTGCATTTCGAGCCATTGTCTGCCCTGAAATAGTTACTGACTGCGCGGAAATCGCGCACAAAACACAGTAAGCAAAAACGTCCCATACATGAGTGTGTCCCAAGCGTACAGTGTGGCGATCTGTGAATTTACTGTTGTTTCTAGTCATAATACTCCCTCGGTAATGACAAAATATCGCCTGTCATTCAGCTTTTGTGACGTGTATGACGTGGAGTGTACGCAGTTCAGTCTCCATGGATACTAGTGCAATTTGATGTTGATGTTTAATAGCGATAAAGTTTGAAAATAGAACTTGAAACACTTGAATCATGGAAAATTCCAGCTCGGGAGGGCTACTCCTCATATTTTCATACGGGGGTGTGCAGCCCAAGTCGAAAACATAATCCTTGTATATTCCAAAAATATGATCCATTGTTAGGGATTTGCTTGACAAATTTAGGAATTTTCACCTTTATTCTGTTGAATGTGAAGGTTTTCCTAAAGTATGGGACACTTGCTTTGTTATTGAACTAGTTTTTTTCTGATGAAAAATCGACGCATGTTTATAGGGATTTTTCGTAAAAAAGTGACCATTCGGCGGCGCATATTTTCATGAATTTTAACCCAGAAAGTTGGACCAAATCGTGTTCAAAGGAACAAATACGTCAAATTTTCAGTCGGGGAATCCTGTATATGACAAACTGACAGCTCATTACAAACTGACAAACATCATGATGTCGATGTTAGTACGGGTGCTGCATGCGACATATACGACGCAACTGAACTGGGTGATGATCGTAATGATATCGGGAAAGCGCTTACCAGGAAGGCAAAATCAACATCAATAGTGACTGCCCCTAAAATGAAGTCTGCCCCCTTATTTTGATGAATGGGGCACAAAGTGCCCCTTTCAATGAAACACGCAGAGAAAACACTGAAACACTTGCTTGTCTTTGATTTATTTGTTCCGCTAGGATATCAAGTATATTGTGAAACAATTATAAATGCAAGACAAGTATCATAACTCAGGTATTTCAGATGGATCTGGAGATGGCCTTAAGTGGGATGACTTTGGTTTTCATTCTGTTGTCAGTTCAGAAAGTAATGTATTCACTGAAGAATGTACAATGTATATGTATCAGGTGCACACTATGATTTATAGGCTGGTAGAATATTTTAAAGGAATAAAGAGATATTTTATTTTTTCTCCATTTTTAATGTCAGTCATTTGGAATATGAAAAAGATGGCCATATGTACATGAGAATGAGGTTTTATGTGCAAGGACGTTACAGAAAAGGGACAGTAAATTCTACTTTTGATATGTGCCAAAATGCAACAAGGACTCTTCTGTGAACTTACTCTTTACAGAACGAGTAATGCTTTCTCTGCGAGCTAACGTGCATAGCTGTAGGACTCGCCATTGAACACACCAATGCTATCATAATGATACAATGCAAACACTTACATGTATCACATGGGATCACATCATCAGTTTCTTCTCCTTTCACGAACAACAACTGAAATGTAATGTTGTGCTGCGGCATTTTGTAATACTGACGTGTTTTGTAATAACTTACGCAAAATGTAATAAGGGGTATCAGCATTTTGTAATAACTGACGCATTTTGTAATAACGTCTGCAGTATTTTGTAATAAACCAGTCTACGAGTTTTGTAACAAGGGTATCAGCATTTTGTAATAATTCGCACTTTGTAATAACAGTTAACGCATTTTGTAATAATTTTAAAAACTTTCCCCAGTTTTAAAGCATTAACAGATATTTTATTGACTTTGGAATGGTATTACAAAGTGTGTGTTTACTCGTTAAGTAAATACAAAAAGTGATCGCTCCCTGACTTTCATTTCAAATTAGAAAGACTTAATTTTAGATAGCTGTCAATCAGTATTTTTACCAACTGATCATCTGAGGCAGGTAACTACTAGATTTTGACTAGTTATTATTATATATTTGACAGAATCATTGGTATACACAGTCAGTTGATTTATTAAATAGAGGATAACGACATTCTTTCTGATGTATTGCAGACAACCAGCAATCAACATGTAGATACACAGATAAAATAAAATATAATAACATAAAATAAATTATTATACATCTGCCTTCGCAAACAATACAATCGAGCTTCCTTAAAAACGGGCACGTAACGGGCATGCAATAACCCCTTTACTTTCATATTTGATGATAAGCAGTGCGTCATTGAATGGCTCCATACTGAAACTCCATACTGTACTTGTAAATAACTTCTGATAAAAGAAACAGAAGTAAATGTATTACCACTGTTTCAAGGGGAAAAATATTGTGAGGTAATAACGAAAGTTCACCAAGACCGCACTGTACAAATATGGCACGACATCGCTGCTCGGCTCGTACATCGAATGTTGGATGAGCGCGCGATGTAAACAAAGATGGCGCTTACCCTTAACCCGCTCGCAGTGAAGAGGGCGATGCAGAATATGCCTCTAAATTGTATGGAATAATGCATCGGAAACGACGGGTGCATTTATTCTTGATAAAAAAGGAGACGTATGATAATAATTATTACGAAAATATCGCAAAGTAAGCACTCAGACATTAGTGCAACGCATCGCCCGACGCGCTAACGCGCGCTAATGACTACATGTATGTGTCTTTATACATTCTTTGCGTTAATTTCGTAATAACCTTCACTATACTGAAGTAATCTAACGTAAACAAAACTAAAACTAAACTAAACTAAACTAAACTAAACTAAACAAAACAAAAATAGTCAGAATAATCTGATGTTTTAGTGAAATGACTTGTTTAGCTACTAAAGCGGAAGTATATCTGACCTGTTGAGTATGTATGTATGTACGTATGTATGTATGTATGTATGTATGTGTGTATGTATGTATGTATGTATGTATGTATCTATGTATGTATCTATGTATGTATCTATGTATGTATCTATGTATGTCTGCATCTATGTGGATAGGGAGGGGGGAAGGGAGGAAGGGAGGAAAGAGTGCCTGAGTCTATTTATCTAGCTATCTATCTATCTGTCTGTCTGTCTGTCTGTCTGTCTGTCTGTCTGTCTATCTATATTTCTATGGCTGTTATCATTTAATGATAATGGCAGATATTTGGCGGTTATAACCAGTAGGATAGCGAATCAAATGTAGCTTAATTATAGTATTGCAGGGCAGCTTATTCTAGCTCGTTGGCTAGACAAATTTCACCATTGGGCGATAGCGTAGATTCAAAGGAGAAACACAACAGGAAAGAAATAGATCTGAGAAAACAAAACCATGGCTCAGTAGATATGAATTGTCACCTTTTACATACAAGGAA
>LD343564.1:275282-298907 GCA_001465055.1 Ptychodera flava | reverse complement strand
TCTTAGAACACAACACTGTCAATGTTGATGATGTCGCTGTCTTTTATCATATTCTGAGCTCTGCATGTCATCTCCAAGCCTTTCTCTCTCCATCCACCAACAGTAACATTGAAGAGAAAAAAATGCAGAACGGTTTGCAGTATATTGTCTTTTCAAAGTACAGTACTGTGTGTAAAACCTACTAAAACTTTCTCGGTTTGTTTTCTCAATTATAAATCGCATACAATAAATCTCATTCTGTCTTCAATTGCATCTTGACTATCAACTCAGACCCCCTAATATGGCGTTATTATGATAACCTAGCCTCGGTAGTGAGGTATAATATCGACATCATTATATACTATTACATTTTTGCGTATTCAGAAACCACAAAGCATTTTGAAATACATACAATATCAGCAGATGTTTATAATTATTACAAAATGCGTTAACTTATGTGTACTGCGGCATTTTGTAATACGACGCATTTTGTAATAACTTACGCAAAATGTAATAAGGGTATCAGCATTTTGTAATAAAATGGTCTACGCATTTTGTAATAAGGGTATCAGCATTTTGCGTATTCAGAAACCACAAAGCATTTTGAAATACATACAATATCAGCAGATGTTTATAATTATTACAAAATGCGTTAACTTATGTTACAAAACGCGTTTTATTACAAAACGCTGATACCCTTATTACAAATCGCGTAAACAATATTTTATTACAAAATGCTGATACCCTTATTACAAAATGCGTAGACCATTTTATTACAAAATGCTGATACCCTTATTACATTTTGCGTAAGTTATTACAAAATGCGTCGTATTACAAAATGCCGCAGTACAAATGTCTTTGTGCCGCTACAATACTACCCGATACCTCGGAAAATTGCCAAGTCAATTTCGGATCCAAATTCGCCTGCATGAGTGTGTTTTATGTATACGACAAGTCAATCGTTTTGCATTTATGCTCATGTGCAAAGCTTTAGAAGTAGTTCTCAGCGTTTACAAGAATTGTATCCAATCATTCCCTAAGGACACTGAATGAATCTGTACAGGCTAATCCATTTACAATATTACTCGACAATCTACTATCGTGGAAACAGATACATCACTGTCTGCTTTGCAAACAAGCAGCCGGTCACATCCTGCGAAAAAGAAACAATAAACTTGCACCCTATTTCTCTGCTATTATCTCAATTACATGTTTTGATGCACTCATCCTATCAAACACTCAGAAATAGCCAAGAGGTGTCCTATGGTCAACTGCAGGGGTCGGACACAAACACAGAGAAGCACCAAACTTCAAACTTCAGACATATTACGTTTCAAGACTTTTGACCTTTAAAATTTTAGTAATTTAAAATTGAACATGATATTCTTAATGTTTTTTTTTCTCCAGAGAATTGAAAGTGCCAATGCAAGGTTTTGCCAAAACTTAATCTCTGATGGCAATTCAGCACATAATTAAGTAAATATGGTGGGAATCTGCTACCAAAAGAAATACGTAATGTGGAGTAAAAGAAACATGTACATATGCGATGTACCGAGGAAAGAGAAGAGCAGCTAAACAAAAAGGAAACTTTGAGATCATTTGCAAGCTGGTCAACACAGTGACATGTCATAGACTGGGATAAATATGCAGATAAAGATGGCATTGATGACGTGCCAATGAAATTGTCTTTAGAAATATTGAATAACTTTTTAACATTCGAAGAAGCAGTAGGCTTACACTACTTCTGGAAGAATTGCGAGGTCTTTTATAAAAGTTGATGCTATTGTCACCACGAAGTGTATTTACATTTATCAGAAGTGGTCTTTTTATCGCTGAAAATTGAATACCAGAATTGAAGTCTGTTTTAGATACATGCAAACTGGGGTGTTAATCCTTAAACTGTACTGTACTATTCGTTCCAACGTGTTAATAGTATAAGTGATACAATAATGACAAATTCATCGACATATTCGGGCAATGACAGCATGAACTTTTATGATCATCAAAGGGGTCATCATTTTTTTCATTGGGTAGTTTTCACTGATTTTGACAGTGGCACTATAGGTATTTTCTAGCCCAACCAAACAATAAAATTGAAAGAACCCTCCCTGGCAAGAATAGACATGATAATAAGTATCCGTCAAGTTTTCGACATGTAGATATCTTTGCAATAACTAGGCCTGAATCAGTTTCTTTCCCATGCTGAGTCACTGAAGGTTACCGTTGAACAAAGTGTGCAGTTCATTCGTGTGAACATCATCCTTCAAAGATTTGCCGATAACGCCGAAATACTGAAAGAGTGCAGTAAAGGAACGAACTGTTTTATGTTACATCTATCATCTCCAAGAGTCACCAACTTTCCAACACAGTACAGTCGAAGTCAACTTAAACCAGTTGTAAGGTTTCTATGTCAAAAAGAAATGTAAGCTTTATTGAATATCGCTACTTCTCGCTATGTTCAAATAGAGGGAACTCTTGACAAATAACAGATATGCTTTGTGCGATGAGTGTTATAATAAGACCTCAGACTATAATGTAATTGCCATAGCTGGGGATGTACTCACCCCATGTTCAGAGACGATTTCTGAAAACATCTCAACGACTCACCTTTGATAATTTTGTCTACAACTACCATGAAAAATACGCTTCCCCCAAACACCGGACACTTCCAATTATTCTGTGTACTTTACGCCGACATATGGGAAGTTCCAAATTTCAGTTCTACTGACAGTGACCATGTCAGTCCTGAATACGTGTACAGGTTGAGATACAAATGAGAAACGATGAAAAGTTTTGGAGATTCCAAGTCAATGTCTGCGGATATTATTTTGTCAATATTTGACTGTCTAAAGAGCCGAATTACTGCAGTAAAGGCACTTTGAACAATTATCAAATAGAAAGCAACACCGTACGTTCAGCATCGCTTACAGACTGAATCGATAATAGAAATCTGTCATTGACATGTTATATTGTACGTGAAATACTGGATGGTATAATTCCTTTATGTTTGTTGTCATCGATGACAAGCCTGTTCTGTTGATATCAACCCCACTCCCATGAACACCTTTGCGTCTCATGCTGTTGATCTAACAACAACATAACATATCATGAGTAAGAGGCCACTACCTGTACTACACCAACTCTGCTTTTGGACGGCCTAGACCGTCAGTCCCAGGTCCGAGCTCCTTTAATCGTTCTTTTTCTTATACTTGTATCACAAATCGTGGCCGTCACAAATATTGTAAAAATTTTGTCTCATAATGCTACAGAGATGTGTGATAATTAAAACTGGCTGAAATCTTGAATGATTTGACATCAAAATATATTTTACAAGACAACTGTTGTGAAAACGCCTGATTTTCCTGTCATTTACGACGATACGACAGGATGGATTTGATATATATTTGAGTATTTGAGGGTTATTTCATATCACACCACAGTAGACTGTGTAAGTCTGTACGATGGAGGGCATTATTTGTTTGCCTAAACTTCTCATGATTTTGAATATCACTTTTGGTAGCTATATTTTGCTAAAAGCATCTTTGGAAATTCCTAAAAGGAAAAGTTCAACATAAGGTCTTCCTGGTAAAGGCTTTAGAATTCTGTTTGACATGAAACTATATTGATTATGTGATTGCATATATGTCAGTTGTACCTGTATGGCACATCGGTCTGTTCTAAGGAATGAGTTTTCTACAGAAACACCATCCTCGTCCCGGGGAATAAACTTTTGTCGCTCTACAATAAACTAATACAGCGACATTCGATTCAGGCAACAACTAACTTAATAAGTGGAGACAGAAATTACAAATTGTTCAACGAATTTTGAGCAGATGCCATAGTATCTGGAAGAATGTGTTAAGTGTCACTAAAGAAATTAAGTTGCGAGATTTTCAGTGGAAATTTTTGCATCGATTAATTCCATGCAACAAGTACTTGTATTATTGGAAGAAAAGAGAAACTATGGAATGTTCTAATTGTAAGCAAATGACTCCATTGAGCACAGATATTTAAATTATGAACTAGCTTTAAAATGCTGGAAATTTATATCAGGAATTATTTCAAAACTATGCAACTTTGATATTGAGGTCTCTGAATAAAATATTGTGTTCACTGAGCCTCTAAAAATATTTCAAGCAAGGTAGCTGGCTCTATTATACAGCTTTTGATAATTTTGTTAGGTAAATGTAGTATCCATAAGTATTGGACATCAGGATCTACTATCCCCATGAAATCTTGTAAAAAGTGAAATGGTACAACGATTCAAAATTGAAAAGAGTTTAAGAAGTAATAATGAGGATGTAACATTTTTACAGAGGTTTGAGAAAATAATTAGACTGATATAATGTATTTTCTTTTCCTTTCATCTTTGTAAAAAATTGTAAATCTAGTGACTCGTTTGATACAAGAGAAAAAAAAAATTGTCGCTCATGCGACATCGACAATCACGTTTTTTACCGTAGTGTGCGCCATTTTCTATTACAACCAACGATTTCCTGCTCCTCAGTAGCAATGCTTTCCTATTCAATAACCTCCTCCGTAATGACCCCATGTAAGACAGTTTTGTACGCATGTCGAATCTTTACACAACTATCAAGGATTTCTCTATGAAATATCAGCAAGGCTTATTATCATGTCGGAGTTTCGTGAAAACCTGGTTTAATAAAATGTAAACAACGTCAACAGTACTTTTGGCAAGACGTACAGAAGCGACATTTTTAGCTCACATGTTCACACATGTGGGCTAATGTCGCAGCGATGTCTGTCTGTCTGTCTCTCTGTGTGTCTGTGTGTCTGTCTGTTGGCGCGATATCTCAAGAATGGCTTATCAGATCTTAATTAAAATTAGTACATAGATTCAGTTTGGGAATGGCAAGAACTGATTAGTTTTTGGTGGGTGTGGCTTGCATATTTCACGCTCATTTGCATAATTAATAATTTTAGAAAAAACAGACATACATTGAGGACGGCTTGACAGAATTGGATGAGACTTGCTACAAATATTGATAACACAAGCATTTATTCACCATGAAAGACACAAGGGTGTGACATGAAAGTTAATTGCTAATTTGCATATTTGATGGACTTTCTTAATTAGGCATATATATCTAAATTCACTGAATCAAAATTGAAGAATCTTAATATGCATATTGAAGATACTATGATTTAACATTACTGAAAGTTGTTAAGCATTCTAACTTCAGCCAATTCCTAATTTGAACATGAACTTTCCTAATAAGGTTACATATCTTGATTGCCTTGACCAAACTTGCTATGTAGATGAAGGATACTATGATAAAACATTACTGAAAGTCATCAAGCATTTTTACTCCAGCCAATTACCAATTTGCATATTTAATGAACTTCGATAATAGGCATCTATATTTTGATTGCCTCGACCAAACTTGACGAAACTTGATACGTACATTGAAGATACTATGATACAGCAATTCCTGATTTGAATATTTAATATCTTTCCTAATTTGGGATATATCTTGATTAACTTGACCAAAGTTGGCGAAACATGGCAAACATTTAAATTCACAGACAACTGCAATATAAACTGAGGCAATATATACTGAAACACGTGAGCATTTTCAGTTCATATCTTGTTATTGCTAAAGGTCTTGATCAAGAAATAAACTGACAAGAGGAAATAGTTTCAACAGTAGTTCTATGCTGTTTATTACTCGTGATAACTTTTACATAATGTATGTCAATAGCACACAGAGTCAATATCATCAAAAAAATTAAACTGCTGGTTACTAGAATCAGAGTCACTGGAAACCAGTAATAATGCTTCAATTAACACTCAAAGACGGAAATGTGACCAGTTAACGCACATACATAACCTCTTATTAAAACGTAGTAATACTATGCACATTTCCATTTGACGTCTTGTGTAATTAGACGTGAATATTTCTTCGGTATCCTGCACTAGACCAGCACACAGAGACTATCGTGTGATTGCTTTTTCTTTTATATAACACACTTTCATATGTTTCTTATGTCTGTTTAAGTAAATTGACTCTAAATATATATACATTACATTTAAAATTAAATATTCTAGTGGATGGCTATATGAGTAGTCGTTTTTTCAGATCAGTTATGAAAGTAACAAGTGTGTAACTATTCAGTTGACTTATTGAAAGTAAAAATAATGTAAAGTTGATAGGCCATTTTATCTGATGACTGGGGAAGTGTTGGTCTCTTTCATTAATGTTTCTCGTTTCTTCGATGTCACCGTTTTCCGTTTGAATTATCTCCCGTTGCATGCTGGGTTGTATCAACACAAAGGAGTAGTATTATGAGTGTTTAGACATAGCAAGTATACATTTCAGAATCCGATCACAAGGAAAGTGAAAACTGCAAACGAAAAGATCACTGAGCAAAATAAAAACTTTGTGGACTTGTTAATGACATACCGAAATAAATATCTGAACACTTTCGAATACGCATTAAGTTTAAAGGTGCAGCTTTTATTCCGAACACTCAAATTCGTGTTGCTGTAAAAATCAAAAGGAAGAAGGACCCACTGTGCCTCGTTTTACACAGCATGAAAAATCACCTTGTGATGAATCCAATGCAGCTTCTCTCTGACCAGAGTTACAGGTCTCTGTCAGCAAAGCCTATAATACAAGTGCTGTGACACAGGTCTGTGAACAGAGCTTAAAAGACATTGTCTGTGAGTTCTTGTGACTTATGTGCTGTGAACACAGATGCGTGACACAGCTTGAATGTTATATATCTGTACCTGTATTACAAATCTGATGAAAATCACATGTGGCGACTTTGCAACCTTTGTGTCAAGAGATGATTTATTTTGTGTGACCGCTGTGTCATTGCAGAGAGTAGTCACTTAGGGAAAAAATTGCGAGACTTGAGCGAGAGAGTGACGCTTTCTCACAATTGATGAGAATCAAGTGTTATTCTTCTCACCGCTATCATTGAGAATTGTTTAATTCTCACTGGCGAACAGTGAGAAATGCACTCCTTGGTGAGAATCGAGTATGATAAAAAACTCACCAGTGAGACTGGAATTTCTCCCCAAACACGGTGAGAATGGTTATTTTTACGATGAGAATGTATCATACTCATCATTCACTGGTGTGATTCAACTAAACTCACCGTGGCATTGGTGAGAATCAGCCAGACTTGTTGTTCACTATTGAGAATCAATCTGATTGATTCTCACCAGTAAATAAGGAGTCTAACCGATTCTCGTCGATGAACGGTGAGTCTGGTTATTTCTCACCAGTAAAATTACTATTCTGACTAGGCTTGGTGAAAATTTCCAGTCTCACCTGTGAGAATCTGTTACCATCCTTGATTCTCACCAAGGAGTGCATTTCTCACTGCTCACAGAGTCAGAATTCAAAATGTTTCACTGACAGCAGTGTAAATAACAAGGAATTCTCACAATTGTGAGAAAGCGTCACTGCCTCGCTCCAATCTCGCAATTTTTTCCTATGGTGAGTGTGTTCGCTATTTATGTTCATTTGCACTGTAAACATTGTGTATTAAGTTGTACGGCAACTGACCGGGTGATTGCTGATATGTCAAGTAATCTGCATATTTGTCGGGAACGAACTCTGAGCGCAGTAAAAGTATCAAACTATCTGTCAATCATTACGTTAGTATTAACCTCCGGTCACGTGACTGAGATATCTTAGGCCTTAAGGGACTGGACATAAATTACAAGGGGAGGGGTCGGTATTTTTCGAAAAACCGCTGCGTCAAAAATAGTGACCCTTCAAAAGTTCATGCATAAAAATTAGGGACCCTCCCCCTTATCCGTGCATGAAAATATGTGACCCTCCCCTCTTACTCAATACCCCCCAAACAAACCCGCAATGTGTTCAAGACCCCCTTCTGACTTGCTATACTTTTTAAGTCGCCCTCCCGAAAGGAAGGCTAAATGTGGCCGATATAACGCGTTGTCCAAAAAATATCAAATCATATGTGTGTGATAATTCATGTAAATGTACTTCGCTTGAAGTGGCAGGTAAAAAGTGCATGCCTGTACAAAATATGTAATTTTTAGATTTCATCGATAATGTTGATTCACTATACATGGTAGTCGACTATAAGAAAACTAAGAATGTGTACTTTCCAGTATAAAACTAGCAATATCTGTTCATCTATAGATGTCTAATAACTGATATAGATATACTTGATTAGCGTGGGTTGTTTACAAGTGCACATGTGAAAAAGATATTGATTTTGGAATTTCACTCAAAATGTTGATCCACTATACATGGGAGTCTATGACAAAACTGTAAAAAAAAAATTTCAGAATTAAAAATATGCAATATTTGTGCATATATGGACCCTGAATAATTGACATAATTATGCTTGATTAGAAGAGGGTGGTAACACATGCATCTGTGTACAATAACTTTGTTTTTGGAATTTCGCATAAAATGTTGATCCATTATACATTGCAGTCTATGACGAAACTACGAATAATTTTTTTACAATACAAAACTGGGTAAATCTGTGCATTTATGTACACTTGATTATTGGTATTAATGTTCATGATTAGACTAGAGTGGTTTCAAGTCAATGGTTGGGCAAGAAATTTGATTTTGGAAATTCACTGAAATGTCCATTCACTATACATGGCAGTCTATGATGAAACTATGAATAATTTTTTTCCAATAAAAAACTAGGTAAACCTTTGCATTTATGTACACTTGATTATTGGTATTAATGTTCATGATTAGACTAGAGTGGTTTCAAGTCAATGGTTGGGCAAGAAATTTGATTTTGGAAATTCACTGAAATGTCCATTCACTATACATGGCAGTCTATGATGAAACTATGAATAATTTTTTTCCAATAAAAAACTAGGTAAACCTTTGCATTTATGTACACCTAATTATTAGTATTAATATTCATGATTAGACTAGAGTGGTTTCAAGTCAATGGTTGTCCAAGAAATTTGATTTTGGAATTTCACCGAAATGTTGATTCACTATACATTGTAGGCTATAAGGAAACTACAAATAACTCATAGGTTATCTGATCCTAAATTGTTATTCAAAAGTTGTTCGACCTGAAGCTTCCAGTTGTTACTGATGACACTATGCACTATTCTGAATACTTTGTATTCTGTCAATGTCCTTAAAAAATAAAAAATAAAAAATGTACATACAGCGACATGAACGTTTGACACTGACCTACACCCAATGTATTGTCAATGGGAGAATGATGTAAAGTAAGTGATCTCCCAAATTGTTATTGAAAGAGTCATTATAAGGGACAGTTATGCACGATAGAGGAGTTGAAGAAGTAGAAATCATGACAACTTAAATCAATGTGGCTGCTTGGATCATAAATACATTGTTTATCATACCTGAAATTTGCGCCCAAAGGGCGCGCCGAAAATGGAAATGGCAGAAATTGAAAGTCCCAGGAGGTGTTTTTTCTTTTTTCAGTATTCCATATTCTTCAATACGTGCACATGCAATTTCAGCTTTGATGCATGAAAAAAGGTGACCCTCCCTATAGGCTTGCACAAAATTTTATGACCCTTCAAAAATGCTTGCGCGAAAAATGGCGACCCACCCCCAAAAAACACCGCGCCCCCCCCCCTGTAATTTATGTCCAGTCCCTAACACGGACATTCTCCGGCCATTCTGGCAACCGTTCTATGTGAGAACCATCAGCTATGAATCATGATCAGCCTGTCAGCGACTACGTATTAAACTTTGAAAATCGACTTAAGTACTTTCGCGTTTAATAAAATCACCGTAAATGTCTGCCGTTGCTACACTTGCTACGTCATCGCTGTGTCACGGACTAGATATTTACTGTGAGTTTGTAAATTTAAGAACGGTTGTAGTAATAGATATAATAGTATATTTATTGTAATTATGATATTTTGTAATTTTATTTAGTTGGTATAATGACAGGTCGTCGACCAATTGAAATCTTATCCACTCTTGTTTGTGGGTTTTCTTTCCACGACATTACTCTGGTTCCCAAAGTCGCAGCCATCTTGTGAAAGTTTACTTGTTTTTGCCGATGATGATAGTAGTGAAGCGATTATCAAGTAACGAGCACATCAAAGAACAAGCAAAGGTAGAAAACGTCACCATCGTTCTATGTGATTTTAATCAGATTGCTGTACATGTATGGCTGTGTAGAATTCAACTCTGAACACACCTCTGTTTGCACAGTAATGTTACAGACCTGTAGCCACATAGATTGGTACAGTCAAGTACTGATAGACATAATACAGGGAATACAAACCAGTGAATAGCTCTGAAATCTTCGAGTAACTACAGTTCTTTTTGCAGGGATTAATCAGGAAATGTAATCTGATTTCTTGCTGTGTGTTTGATGCTTCTGAAGCGAATTTTTACGAATGCTCCGTTTGTAAGCATTGTACACATCGAGAATGTGTTTTGCAAACCTTGCCTGCCTTCCGATGCAAAGTGAAAAATGTGTTTAATTTAAAATGTAACACGCAGGGATAAAGTGTGATAGTGTTATATCTATATGCACATCTATTACTTGGAACGAGGATATAGGTAAAATATTGAAGTGTAATTCTTCAAAATTTCTACACACCAAAGTTTTACAGAGCAATAAATTGTGACCTCAACATCAGAAAATCTCTATGACGTGATAATGTTGTGCCTCCCAGTTGATAGGCTGTCTTGCTATACGTAGTGATGCTGGAATAACGATTCTTGATTTATGGAATCTGAGTTACATAATTCGTTTAAGGTTTGCTTTCACGACAGTATTACATATAAAATTAATTTAGTACTGTTTTTGAAGTGGATACAGTAAGTTGTAACACACGCACGAAGCGTAAAACGAAACACCCCTTTATGTAATGTTCTCGCTGTTTACAGAGTAAAGGTATAAATGATGGAAGCTTAACTGACTCTCTGGAACGAATTCTTATAATTAGATCTCAAGCATCGGCCCAATCGCATTTCTTATGGACTAGAACTGCCGTTCCAATATCAAGAAAATATGCCATATAAGCATAGGGTGTTGTTCCAAAGCCGATGTTCTACAATGAGACTTACGTTGATTCAGGACAGCTATCGTTGTATTCTACGTGCATAGATTATTTTATTCCCTTCGCGGCTAATTCCTCCCTTACTCTGGACAGATACGTGGGGTCTGGGTAACCATACCTTTGGTGAAGAAAATAAGAGTCTTCAATTAAACAGGAAGAGACTGCTTGTACCAGCGTTAATCGAAAGATATTCATGTGCTCAAAGGGAAAGTTCGGAAAAGTTGCTATTGAAGATACTGATGCTACGTTTTATGCTCAATATAAAGATTGTTCTATGTAATGTTTGTGTCCGACTGAAAAAATCTTTTTGAAGTTAGTTGAGGTAGGAAGACAGTAAAGGTTACAAAACAGAAAATCCGGTATATTTTTCATTTTGAAAATCAGGTGTAACTATTTCTCCCATAATAAGTCCCGTACATTATTCTTACCCTCGTGAACGTCTTCTTTACGTCACAATTACGTTATAATCATAATTGTTACATTATATCATAGACTTACCCTCCGGCGCCACCGTCAATATTTGTCTTATGATGGATATCGTTCCATACTACACAATTATCACGCCCCGTTGTAACAGATTTTCCAATGGTAAACAAGTACTTCATGTCGAAAGCTTTCCTGAGAAGTTCTAATACGTGCTTTCCTTCTTCACTAGCGGGTAAAAACGCTCTTCTGTGGGTACCAGAGTACGGCACTCCGGGATTAGGGTGATTGTCCTATACAAAATTAAACTTTATGTAAGAATGTGGATCCAAGTATGATGGACACTTCTCGTAAATGCAACACATTGCCCCAAGGATTAATTATACTTCTGTAATGGTCATGAGAATATTATCTTACAGTGTATGCATGCAAGGACGATTGAAGAAGATAATTAGAACCTATTATAGCTTAACTATTGCTTACTGGATTAGTATTTATACCATACATACAGGATAAACCCGGGCTATGTTCGACGATGAATTGGAAATATTCTAGGATTTCTATGTTTTCATATTTGTTGATAAATGTGCTTTCAAATTTGATTTGACCACTAACATTAGCCTGGTGTACTTACCTGTTGTATACCGTCTCTAAACACATAATCTATGATTATCATTCCATATCCGTCGTGACCTGGTAGGTCATAGGTCATGTCAAAGTCAATTCTCATTTTTCCTTTAGGTTGGTTTCCTCTTCTCAACAAGACAATCACTGTACAAAATGGACACTTAGAGTCACCATTGAAATGACGGTCAAAGCAAGTGAGACAGAAAGTATTCTTGCAACATTTCATTGAAATCAACAGTACATCTTCATCAGCACAAATATCGCAATCTCCATTATTTTTACATGGATCTGCGATATCCTGTGTTGACAAGGCTGGAAAGGATGTTATTCCCCCTACTGCACCGTTTGCACGCTCACTGAATGCTTCATTTGATAAAGTGGGTTTCTTGGATGATTTCAAGTCTGGTAGTGGATTATCAAAATCATGAGGAGACGGCGTCCGTCGCGATTTAGCGCCTCCCACGGGATGGTCATTTGGCGTTACGCCAGCAAACGCCAGAATAAACTCTCCTACAGCTTCCTTATCAAAAAGAACGATGCGGATGTCTTTCAGTTTATTGGACTTGCTTTTAGAAGCTGAAAATTCGTTGATGGCTTTGTCGAAAACATCTGCACACACTTCAAGAGGCATTCCATACTGACCTGTTCGAAAAAGGCACATTCTCTCTAGAGTAAAGCTGCTCGATGTTAAAACAATGTACTTTGCTCTACTATTATGTGATATTATATTACGGGCGGCACGTCAAGAAGAAGACATGATTTTGGTAGAGAAAAATTGATTTTACCGACTTAGTGTCTGGGATACATAGCACGGAAACATCTGTAAGTTATCCTTTGATTTTATCAGTTTATACTGAATAGGGAACTGAGTAAGACTGAAGAATTTGTGATTTGCACTGACTTGCTGCAAGCTTACAGCACCATGTTATCTGCACTACATGTATTCAGGGTGGCTACTCTTGGCAAATCTTTTTGTGAAGGTTGCAAGAAAATTACAGTATTATGACATATCGTTATATTCTACTTGCAAGTCAATGGCCGAGAATGCATTATCAGTGAGTAGTTGCAAGTGTACTCATCATATCGAAGCTACGCTTATTGTATTTGGAAAAGATCATGGAATATCCAATGTGTCAAAATCAATGTCATTTTATGAGAGAAACCAGTGTCATAATCTCAATAAAGACCCTCTGCTTTGCGTCTTCATGATATAATAATTGAAGACTCACCTGTACTGATTGCTGGAGATGCTAATGACTTCACCTTCAAATTAATTCCCACATAGTTAAATAGATTAAGTAGCATTTTATGCAAAACTTTTATGGCTTGATCTTTATCCATTGATTTCCACTTTGGTCCAACTGCGTGTACGACAAACTTTGATTTAAGTTTACCGGCCGACGTATGGCAAAAGTCGCCAGGTTTAAGATGGCCATTTGCTCCCACATATTTATCAGATTCTTGCTGTATTCTAAATCCACCAGCATCCACGATAGCTTTACTAACACCACCTCCATGCCTTAACCGACCGTTTGCCGCATTTACGATAGCTTCAGTCTTTTCTTTCGTGATGTCACCGACATACACCGAAACATTAATACCTTCAGCGGTTGTTCTGTCTAGGCGTTGCTTTTCCAGGCATTTAGATAGGTCATCACTCTTTGAAGAGTTATTGGACAGCGTACCTTTAATTTCGCCTTGTTTGTGGGCCATGCCTGCCAGTTCTTCTCTTTCAATGATATTCTTCTTCGATATCATGGTTGACGTAGAAGTTGATTCTTCTGTCGAAGCTGAACTTTTTGTTCTGTGCGTTTCCCCTTTAGGCCTATCACACTTTTCTCTACCAGACATACCTGTCAGTGTACCTAAAGAAAACTTATTTTTATTGGCGGATTGTCCTTTGTCGAATGTTGAAACACGAAACCTCTTGTCCTCGACTGAGCTTTCTTTACTGGAACTTATCTCTCCTGTGTTCATAGCTGTTAGACTTGAATCGGTATCGCTAAATTCACTCTTTCCACTTAGAGGTTCGGCTACTTTCTTTGGTTCTGACATTTCTTCTGCACCAGCCATGGCGGATGTAGAATCTTCTGATATGCTTTCATCGCGATTGCTTTTCTTCTTCTCAACTGTGCCGTCGTCGTTGTGAGTTGATGACACACCATGATTTTTAATAGTTTTACACCCCTCTACTATTAACTCATCCCCCCTGTTGTGTTCCGATATTGTTTGTGGACAAATTCTTTCGTCTTTTACTTCATGCGTCGACGTCGTTGATGAACGCACTTCTTTTGAATTCACATTCTCAGATCTACTACTATGTTTTCGTAGATGCATCAGAGTATCATTAAATTTCTTCAAACTCTCAAGTGATGTCGATCTTATTACCCTATCTTTGACAGTTATTTGTGCATTTCCCAATGCTTCTGTGACGTCATCCTGGCTCATGTCATAAAAATGAGAGAGCCAAGGCACAAACTCTGCTTTAATATTATCAAACACCTAGAGGGAAAAAGACATGTATATGTATTTTTTATCATTACAGATTTAACAGGAGAACTGGAAACTGTTATTTCTATAAACGACATACAGTCTATGCATATAAGTTTTCTTGTACAATTTTAAATTAATGTTTACATGCGAATGTCTTAGTGGTGTACATCGGCCAGTACCAAATTGTACATTTCTTAATTAAGAAAGTTGACTTGAAAATATTTGTGCATTTAAAATGAGCTTGACTACCCAGAGAAACATGTCTCTCTGTACCTTCTCAATATCTTCCAACTTATTTGCATGAACCTCACAATCACTTTCTACGGAGGAAGTTGGTTTCTCTATCCCAGGGGCTGTCGAAGATGACTTCCGTTTCTTAGTTTTGTCACTCTCCGGAGTAGTTACTTTCTTTACTTTACTGCGTACGGCGGGCATGGGCTGCGATGTTTTAATTTCTTTCTTGCCTATTGAAGTAGTCGTATCTTTTCCTTTCAGACCTGAATAAGGCATCATAAAGAAAGGTCTCTCATGGATACGCTCACAGTCCCGTGCATCGCTATTTGAATGTGAAACCGTACGGTACCAAATATTGTACGTGTTAGAGTACTAGATGCAGCATAAAGCTAACGTAACTTGCTGCACGTTAGCAACAGCAAAGATACTTGCGAATACATTTCGAGTTAGTTATTGACTTATTTTCGGTCGCGAAGTTTTCAATCAGCAAGCCACGGACTACGAAATGCATGATTATTGCTTTCCGATTGTAACAACCAGAATATTTTTTCAAAAGATCAGTCACTCTAACTAGAAAGCTTGCACTACTAACTAAGATTTGTAAAAAAATGTCGATGACACGATTTATTAAATTTACCTGTCAACCATCAAATGCCTACCAAAATATCGACATAAAGACTTGGTTAAGAAAGAAAAGTAGCTGTACCTGTCGTTTTATCAGCTTCACGCTTTTTGTTTGCCGATGATTTCGATTTGGTTAGCAGCGCGGAAATATGCTGTTCATATGTTATCAGTAAGGTCAGCGATTCTGATGATGCCTTAGTACCATTCAGGGTGATACCGGGTAAGAGTTTGCTTTTTCTGATTTCTTCGGCAGCTTGCTTTGTCATTTTCGCTTCAACATTCCATATCATCTTTTTTGATAAAAAAATTGGGATTTAAATCTTTCCATAATTAAATTTGTCATCAACTTAAAACAAAAGTTTTGTTACAGAAACTTAATTACACAACGTTTCATGTCAGTCATTTACTACTTCTACTTGCAAGATTATCACTGATTCTTTTATTCTTTTTCGCGTTTGGTGTGTATTTTTGAAGTCACTGTCTGCAATTCACCTACAATGTATAAAACGTACCCCACTTATTGCATCACACGCCTGTCTTCTGAATTCTCGACATTTCGACATCATGAATGTTTTTGCATCTGAAATAGAATGACACAAGATATTGAGGTTTATTTAATTTTTCAAACAAATTCGCTTCAAATGTTTCTTATGATCATTTAGTTACTGTTCCCTGACATGTATTTTCAATTATTTCTTCAGCTAGTTTAGAAAGGCGATGGTGAGATTATAAGGCTCGGCTGAAATATAAACATTTTGTGGCAAATTTGCAAAGTTTATTTTGTAACTTGACAATCATTACGAGATTCGTTGTGGTCGTAGAACCTTAGCAAGCTGCTGTTATGGATATTCACAACAAACGAGAAATGTTCCCCTTCGATTTATAATACGTCAATAAGCCTAAAGAACTTTCCTTTTCTTAAAATCTGTGCCCGTGGTGCGATATTATTATTATTATTATTATGATTATTATTACACTTTATTTAAAGAGGGTAATCTGATTACAGTAAAGTAATTGTAATTTCCATCAGAGCCCTCATGAAAAGAGAGGCAAAATACACAAACAAATCATCGAATAAACAAAAACGTATGTGGAATAGACGAACAGAAAATGTTGAAGACAAAGGAAAAACAGGCTAGTCTAAGTCAGAGCCTTCATTACAATATTTCATGAAAAGATAACAATGCAGTTTTGATTTAAACGTCGACAAGGCTTCACAGTCACGGATAGTTGGGGGAATGGAATTCCAGATTTTAGTAGCTCGATATACAAATGATCTTTGACCCATGCCTGTCCTAAACATTGGTGGGTAAAGGTTACCATTACTAGAACTACGAGTATTTAAACGATCCATTTCTGAGAGAGGTTGGAATAGATCACTAATACAGCTTGGTGCGAGACCATTTAAAGCTTTGAAAGTCATAACAGCAGTAAAGTATTCAATACGTAAATCTATTGGCAACCAGTGCAAACTAACAAAAACTATTCGAGAAGGAAAAGTCGTGTCAACTCTGAGAATTACCTTACCAGCCCTTTTCTGGAGTTTGTACAATCTTTGGAGATTGGTCTTAGACGTACTAGCCCAAACAATACAACAGTAGTCAATTACAGACAAGAACAAAGCGTTATAAACTAGAAGCAAAAGAACACTCCTTTGAGAAAAGGGGCGTAGTCGTCTTATAACACCAATTCTTGCAGACAAAGTCTTGCACAAATTATCTATGTGGTCATCCCAGCATAAAATGTTGTCTAATTGAACACCAAGTAGTTTGTGAAGAGCAACACTGTCAATGAGAGTATCATTTATCTGAATGTGAAATGAAATATCAGAGTCGGCTAAGTGATAAATTTTGGGGAGAGACGTAACAATCATATACCGTGAAGGGACACAATGTATGTCAGACTAAAAGGGTACCATTTATTCAGCGACCCCGTGATAAAGTTATCATTTGTATTTGTCCGACTTATATGTTCACAGTCAAAATTCATGACATGTTACGAAATAATCACCAAAAACATTATGTTCATGATGTCGATGATGTCGACGACAACAAATGCGATTACAAAATAGCATATACTACTACTACTATCGTTACTCTTAATATACAAAATCGGTTAAATCATCCATAAACTGCAATATTTCTGTATTTTGGATATGTTTCTCATTCTTCCCTGCACTGATTTTGTCTTTTGCTTCACTGTTTATGGATTGTGCTGCACCAGGCAATTTTTTCCATAGGACAGCTTCGAGTTCAGCGTGTCTCAAAGCACGACAGTTTAAAAATATGAAAAGAGAAGATTTTTTGAAGATATTTTAAAGATTGTAGCCATATTAGAAACTCCGTTGTTTACGGTGTATCTGAACACCAACCGGCACTATGGACGTGCGTGGTATTGGAATGCTGGCCGCCCGCTTGTTTGGTAGGCCCCTATTGATGGCATAATAAACAGTTCGTGTTAGAGATGTATTTTGCGCATGCGCACGTTCGTATTTGCATAAGCTACCCGTTGAACACGAAAATGGATTTTTCTCAGGCCTCGCGTACCACACCGGGTGCTTTCGGCTCTTGTGTAAAGGCGATGGAGAGTCATATTTGGTTCAAGCTCGGAAGCAGAAACAGCTTTGACTTTCAGTTAACTTCACAGCTACCAGCGAGGGTGTAAAGTTAGAAATTCCGGTAGATTTTATGCAATACTTTCAGCGGTCCCCTCAGGGTTTCCGCCATGATGTTGCTGCCAGAATATCCATGATTTCATTCAGCTATATTCAAATCCATCGTACAGTGTCTTTTTGGCCGATTTTTGCATCCCACGTGAACAAAACTGTCGATTAACATTTGATGGACACAAAGGCCAGCATTTAATGGCCGTTGCGCCATGGGGGACATCGGGGGACACTCGACAATTTACTGCAAATGTAGAATTAATTTCCATCCCTTTGTGTTTTTTCTCAAACATGTAAGTTGTAGGTAAGACATTCTTTCACAATCCACCAAAAGAACCCATCTTTTGAATCAAAAAATGTTTCCTTTTTGCGGATAGTTCAAACTTGAACTTTCTTGCAATGTCTGAAAAACCACGAAGGGTGTTCAAAAATCATTGGACAGAGTTTAAGCTTAAATCCGTATTCGCACGATAATTATGCGTTCTACTGATGTTGGCATCTTCATGATTTTACGTGGAATGCATGTCTGTAGTTGTCAAATTCTACAGAATTCAACAAACCTCTTGATCAGTCATAGATCTCGTAATGGCAATATGCATAAGTGCCGCCCCGGGTGATAGTTATAATCGTTATAATCTTATATTGGTTTGCGATCTTCCAGAGAAAGTTCTAAAACTTTTCCTCAATTATTCATTACTCCCTCAGAATTTGTACTTGATTACTTCTTCTTTCTACCATTGCCCCACCGAGGTTTACTCGGAGCGACACTTTCTAGTCCATCTTTAAATTCTTTGTAGATATTTTGGCCTATCACTTTTTTCGATAGTGGTGTGCAATCCGACTTTAACTCATAAGCACAGACCGTATACTGTGTTGCGTTGCGTTCAAATGAACGTGGGTTCTGGGAAAGGGGTTAACTAATACATTGTTTTACGAGTTGGACAGACCGACAAATTAATCGTTCTATTTCTTTCGCGATGTAAGCTTTCATTTCTATCTTGCACGGAAGAACGAGCTCGGTGGTTTCGTGGTCACTCCTAGGTACAATCGTTACACTTTCTTTTTTTTTCTTTTCTTTTTTTTTTAATCAATCCATCATCCAACAGGCGTTAGCCCAATTACAGGATGAGGTATGCATAACCCACTAACCCCCAATGGAGCACTGAGGAGTAAAGTGCCTTGCTCAAGGGCACAACACCGTGCTAGAGTCTCGAACTCACCATCCTCCGACAGTGAGTCCGTTACTCTGGACCTGCTGGGTCTTGAACCAGGTCTCGAACTCACCACCCTCTGATAGTGAGTCCGTTACCCTAACCACTAGGCCACGGCCACCAATAACACTATCTGATTACGCTATCATCGACGCGACAGAGAGTTTGTGGAACTTTATTCCGATTGACCGATTTCTTTATTTTAGGAAATTAGTGTGTTTTAAGCTTAGGCCTAAAAGAAATACACACTGACGTAAATTTGTCCCTGCAGTAAGAACACTGGGACTTGACAAATTCAATTGTTCAGATTCACTCTGGAGACATGTCCAAATTGTGACACCGCCAGTAAGGTTCCTGCAGGAAGCTTATTGGAAGTAACATAACGCCTACCTTTTATCTCATCAAACGTGACAATGCAAGACTTTTCGCCCGGCTCGGAAAATGACACCTGGTATTTGAATTTTCCACCAATGAGCTTCTTAACGCTGGCTTCTGTCAACCTACGACGACTTGGTAGTTCACACAACCAGACACTCCTTTCAATTCTTCCCATCTTATCGACTGCCTCCATGTTTATCTCCGATTCTGCAATACATGTACCTATATCGTAAAGTTTCACACGCACATCAGGCTGCATTACAAACACCCCTGAGGGGTGGGGGAGATTCCAAAAACGTTCTCAGATTTATTCAAATACCCCTAATTCTCCCGCAAAGGGTGGGGGCCATACACAATGGAACAGTAACAGGGGGTACATGGAGCAAAACAGCAACGTCACTCGATATCAATGCCCTAGAACTGTTAGCTGCTGTGCTGGCAGTGAAGTCATTCACCAAGTCGGTCGAGAATTGTCATATTCTACTGAGAATGGACAATACGACGGCAATATCATATATAAACAAAACGATCCCACACATTAGTAACACTAGCAAAGATACGAAAAGAAGAACACTATCTGCCGACCACATCCCAGGGAAACTCAATGTGGAGGCAGACAGGCAGTCCAGGGTCGACCTCGACTCAAGCAACTGGCAATTAGACAAACATGTATTCCTAAGTCTGACTTGCTTTGATTTTGAATTCTCCCCGCCCCCCCCCCCCGCGCGCAAAATGTAGCCGATATAGTTCTTAGTCCAAATATATCGAATCATAATACATGAGAGTCTATTGGACAAACTATTTTTGTAATTTGTAATTTTGTAATTTTATTACTTCAAGTCAATGCATCCATAAATTGGTTTCATGCATTGAATAAAATACATGGAAATATACAGAATAAAAATAAATAAATAACTAAATAAAAGATCAGTAGTTAAAAAGTTATAAAACTACACATCAAAAAGATAAGCATAAAAAGTTGGTGAGCACCGTATATTCAATTAAAACAAGCAGGTAGTTGACATGCAGATCGGACAAGAAATGGCTCAGAAAAGAATAAACAGGCACAGTAAAGTAGTTTAAATTATAGTATCGGCAATGGAGGATGAACGATATTTGAATGAGCGACTGTGGGCTTTGGAAACATGATATTTACTTCTTGTGTCATACTGGTGAATTGTTGAATTTTTTTGTGAGAAGGTCAGACAAGTAGACAGGAACTTTGTTGTTGATACATTTGTGAACTAGATTTTTTAAGTGTTGGTCGTGCCTTTCCTGGATAGTTGGCCAGTTGAGTGAATTTCTGTAAGATGTAACATGGTCTGACTTTTTGAGTCCACACTGAATGCGAACTGCAAAATTAATTATGCGTTGTAGATTGCTTTTGAGAGTAATATTACAGTTGGAAAAGACAGTGTCACAGTAGTCTAAAAGGGAGAAAACTGTAGCTGAGATAACATTCTTGCGAACCTTTTCTGGAATACATCGTCTGACATGCGCCAATTTCGTCAGACGTGATTTGATATTAACGTTTTCCCCATGAAAGCAAGCTATATCTCAACATTTATATGAGAGTAATAATTCATATAAATGTACTTCGCTGAAGTGGCAGGTAAAAAGTGCATGTTTGTACAAAAAAATTGATTTTTGGATTTCATCGATAATGTTGATCCACTATACATGGGGGTTTATGACAAAACTGTGAATATTTTTTTTCCAAATGAATATAAAACTTGCAATATTTGTGCATATATGGACCCTGAATAATTTACATTATTGTTCTTGATTAGAGAAGGGTGGTTGGTTACACATGCATATGTGTACAAGAAATTTGCTTTTGGAATTTCGCCAAAAATGTTGATCCACTATACATGGGGGTCTATGACAAAAGTGTGAATAATTTTTTTTCCAATATAAAACTTGCAATATTTGTGCATATATGGACCCTGAATAATTAACATTATTGTACTTGATTAGAAGAGGGTGATTACACATGCATATGTGTACAAGAAATTTGCTTTTGGAATTTCGCTGAAAATGTTGGTATGGCAGAATGTTATTAAATAAGTTATCTCTCAAATTGTTATTGAAAGGTTACGTTGAAACTTTTAGTAGTTATAAAGGACAGTTTTGCACAACAGAGGGGTTGGGTAAGTAGAAATCATGACAACCTAAATCTTTTGGCTCAAGGTGGTTGCTTGGATCATCAATAAATTGTATAATATACCCTAAAACTTACGCCCAAAGGGCGCGCAAAAAATGGAAATGACAGAAAATGAAAGCGCCAGAAGGTGTTCGGAAAGGAATTTAATATTCAATACATTTTCAAGTCGCCCTTTGCAATGTCAATTTTTTTCAGATCCCCCTGGCATGTTGTAATTTTTTTCACCCCCTGAAATCTCCCGTCCCCAAGGGGTGTTTGTGACATGCAGCCTCAGTTGAAACCCCAGTAATGCTAAGTTAGGCGTCCATTTTTTTTTTAATATTTTTGTTTGAACGGCATCTTCAATTTATAAAGTACAAGGTTCATGATGCAGAAGTCCATATTATGCATACTCAGCCCGGCTCATAATCGTATTCGATTTATAGTAGAATGAGTAATTAAAATGCAGTTTTGTCCGGTCAGTAATTAAAGCTTTGTTGACACACGAAACGCAATGTATTCACACTGCCGTGAATGCTCAACAACATTTATTACGCAAGTTTGCCGTAGCGTCTATAGAAACCAACGCTGTTCCAAGCGGTCTGGTCAACCAGGTATATACGGTAAAAATTGATGACAAGTTGAAAACAGGAATTAGACGTTACTCGTAGTTTCACACAACATGTGTCCTCAGTAATGATCATCAGACGCTCGCTACAGAGGGCACATGTCCTGTTTTCTACTTGTTATCAATTTTTACCATATATATATATATATATATATATATATATATATATATATATATATCGCATAAGTAACATCGCTTCGTATATTTTTTATGGCACTGTATTGTCAGAATATCTTCGCATTGCTCGCGCAACACTTCTAATAGAAGATTTTCTTCCAAGAGTTGCGGCCAGCCTGTACAACAGGATGTTGTCTCAAGGAGGACAACAACCTAAAATTATCAGACAGTTTCATAAAGCTATGTCAAGACATCCTCAACTTTTTGAAAAATTCAATGTAACACTGAAAGACATCATATATAACATAAGACTCAGAATAACTTAAGGTGTGGTGGTACCTGATCAGTACTGCTTGGGGAGCCAAGGCAGTTGACTATTGTTTTCAAATCCCCGAAACAGTCGCCTGGGTAAATAACTGATGAACACCAAGGAGATTTTGATGATGTTATTTTTTTGCTGTATATTAATTGTTATCATATACCCATGCCCATATTGCTACATCCTAGTGACGTTCAACGTAAAATATCAGCCGTGATATTTCACGGTAAACGTCGAGATATGCACGATGAACGTCATCAGTTTTAGAGTTTTCCAGAACTACATTAGCAGTTTGTTGGTAAACAACATAAGCTTAAACAACAAAATGGCTGCCGCTCCCCGCCTGCGAAGCGATGTCGCCGACGTAAAAACTTGAAGGGCTTCGAGGAACACGGGTATTTCTGGTTGCAAAATACGGAAATATCACGTTGAGTCTTGAAATGTTTTCCCATGATATTTTTTTGGTCAAGTTCTACGCAAACATTTAGAGGTTATAAACGGAAAGCGAGGGTATTTGGTTGCGGATATAAGACCTCTGGGATGAAAATTAGCATATTTGGCGGGAAATAATCACCGAGCGAAGCATGGCATGGCATGGCATGGGTATATGATAAATCGGTTATTACCCAATATCGCCTGTTCCTTGTGTCGTATCATCATTCGTGTCATTTGTGCTGCGTCAGACACTCGACTTCGTCTCGTGTCTGACGCAGCACAAATGACACTCATGCTGATACGACACA
>LD343564.1:227529-242215 GCA_001465055.1 Ptychodera flava | reverse complement strand
CCCACCAATCAATGTGTTGTCCATGGTGGAAAATGTGCTAGCCTATCATGACAAGGAAGTCTTACAACATTTTGTCAGATATAACATCACAACACAGGTATGTAGGATACATCCTGGTAAAGTCACTTGGTTAATGAAGGACATTCAAGTCTTGCAACTTTCTAGTCAGATATGACAGGCAAAACATATGTATGCAACACATAGTGTACCACTATAGCTCAACATGAATTTGTTACATTTATGATGTGTATTCAGCTCAGCCTCACTTAAACCTATGGTGTTTGTCTTATAAAAGCAAATTAAAATCAAATCAAATGGTCAAATGGTGAGGAGAAATTTAAAAGTAATACCGATGAACACAATGAACTTGTCAAAGTACAGCCGACAAAATGGTGAGATAATGACAGGCTACAAAAATGACAGTGTCTGCCAAGATTGTTGAAATAGTGATTGTTGATGTGAACCTACTGATGCTTTGTACATGATAGGATCATAGTCTTGTGAGTGATATCAGCATTCTTGACAATTTATCATCATGATATATGTATTATGTATCAATCCATGTCTTTTCTTTTAGTCAAGCGTGAAGAGATTCTTTTCATTCTCTGAGTCAAAAAAGTTGCATGTTATGACATGATCTGGGCATTATTGATATCATTCTGTTGAATGTAATATAAAGTGATTTGTCAAAAACACCAATCAAATCTCTTAATCGTATATGCATACATTGATTGCAATTTAGAGGACATAACTTTCTTGAAATGTCTTTGATGAACATCTGTTTAAGCAAGCAGCGTTGTAGCAGGATTCTAGTAAGGCCAAAGTAAGTAAATTCTTTGTTTTGCGTCCACTCTAAATGGGAAAAGGTACGCGTCTAAGCGGCTGAAAAACACACACAAGAAAATTAACACAATGTAATTTGATTGCAGCAAATAAAAAATTGTAATAAAATTTTAGTTCAGAAAAGCTAAGCGGCCATGTCCTAAAATTTCCTATTCAAATACACTGTGTGTGTTTTTTATGAAAACCTTAAAAACCTAAGCGGGTTGGGACGCAAAACAAAGAATTTAATTACTTTGGCCTAATTAATATTAAAACATATCTCAGTCAGTATTCAATAACTTCCTGTATGAATTATGAATCTCCAGATAGAGTAAAAAATCATCCTTCCAATATAGTTCTATTGATGTGGATAATTTTGTGAATTATTTACCAGACCTTTCTTTTGGGGCAAGTCTCTGTGAACTTCAGGTTTTTGAAGGCAAAACTCACGTTGAATAGAATTTTATTTTTCGGTTTATGACACTTCTCTATGAAGAATACTTTCCATCACCATGGGTGTCATTCATACACAGGTTTCACAATACACATTTCTCACCTTATTCTGAATACTACACCAAATGTCTTCTTTAAAAAAGTTAATCAAAGTTTCTACTGGATTTACATTACAGATATATGCATGGCCATTACTTGAGACTCTCTTCTCAGAGGTGCTGACCAAAGATGAGTGGTTAAAACTGTGGGACAATGTTTTCTCCAATCATCCATCTTTCTTACTAATCACTGTTGTTGCCTATGTAATCTGTTCACGACAAGCACTGCTGCAGTGTACCAACAAGGAAGATTTTGAAGTAAGTTACCCTACTCAGTTGTAAGTTCAAATCTCTGCAATGTTCACTGATGGCTAAACTCGGAATTAGAATTGACCTTAATACAAACAAAACCATGTGCACAAACGTGCACAGAAATATGTATATTTGGATACGTGTAATGTATACATTGGTTTGTTTGTACCACCATCACCTATTAGGTGTACAGAGTCTGTAAAACATTGCATGTCCTTTTTAACCAGGAGAAGAACCATTAATCACCAATGAAAGATGGCAAATTATGAAATATGTGATTTATGAACAACTGTACCTTTAGGCATTTTAGATTTCATAGACATTGTTCAAGAAGATTGTACACATAATAAGTGCTGATACAGGGCTGACAGAAGAAATTTCTAGAAATTCCTACATTAAGAGTTGAGGTATATACTTAGTTCACATTGGCAACCCAACTGAAATTTGGGCCGACGCAAAATCATTGTCCTTTTGGGATCAAATTTGGTCCGCGTCCGCACTTACCGGTACCAGAATTAGGGCCGACGTAACTTTACCTTCCTTTGTGACCTCTGACCTGTCAAAGTTCAAAATGGCGCATTTGAATAATGACATGCTGTTTCTACTGTTCATGATTTTCCTGCCTTTTTACGCACAAGAAGGGCAAATATGACTACCACTCACCCTTTTAATCATCGGAGAGATCTTCACTATTTATTGGATGAGCATATGGTATATATAAGACCGGGGTGGAGAAATAACCAGTGCGCGGCATCTTTGATATGCCTCTCTAGTCTATTACGTGCACTGTGGAATCGAATGACATGGTCTCATTTGCGGAACAAAGGTTGGTGGGAAGTTCTGCGTACATGGGATGATATTAAAATGGAAAGACTAGATTGAAAACTTTCGATAGGTGTAAACTTTAGTTTCAAACGTCGTTTGTTTTGTGCGAATAGGGTGACTAGTTCAACTTCGATCCATTGCGGAGGCCTTGTCAACTGGGACCAGGGCCGACGCAACGTGTCCACACTGGCGATTTGCGTCAAACCAAATTTTGCGTCTGCCCTGCGTCGGCCCTGAACCCCCCCTTCTCACCGGGACCAAACTGTGTCGGCCCAAGGCCGACGCAGCGTGTCCACATTGGTTTTTTACGTCGGCCCCGGCCCAGTTCCAGCCCTACACCGACGCAAAGTGGTCAATCTGAAAAGGGTAATAGTGCACAGGGAGAGTTTATATTAAGTACAATGTTGTTAATATGTAACAATGTCAGGTATAGTGCAAACAATAATATGGACTATTTTGAGTTACTATTAGTCAATATGGATTAACTTACATTGCATGGTCTGTTTTCAGTATTTCTTTCACCATCGTAATTCTATTGATATTGGTGCTGTTTTGAAAGAAGCCTATCACATCCAAGATGCAACTCCTGATGATATTCATCCTGTTAGAATGTTGGAAGATTTCAAACCACTCACCAAGGGACAATATCCAGTTTTCAATAAATATCCCAAGTTTATTGTTGATTATCAGGTAAGGATCAGATTCTGCAATGCTGTCTGTCCTGTACATGTATGTTGTTGGACAGTCACACAATGTGTTCTTCAGCATCACACATGTAGGAGGACTCAAATCCTTGGCTAAAATCAAGAGGGATTAAAGTGTATCCTCAACATGAATGAGTAGTTCATGGCGAAAAGTTAACATATCACAAATAAATACACTGTATGCTGTGGTCATTCAACGGTCATGATGTCAGTAAAGTGTTCACCAGGGATGGTCATGCTGATTCAGTGATTTTTGCCATTTCAAAACGTAGTATTTGTTTCTCATCTGACCAAATCTATGCCCAGAATTGAGTAGGAGTATGTCAAGTATCACTGTGTAAAATTTCAGGGAATTTTGAGCAACTTTGGAGTGTCTTAATCTTTTCAAAAACATGCTGTGCTAATCTGCATATCTATGACGTTACACATTCCATGACCGGCAACCGTGTGTCTGCTTGGTTTTGGTACCATTGTTTTGCATCTTTGGGTCAATAAATGTACAAAAACTCTTATTTTCTTGGATTTGACAAATTTTCTCTAACAACCATTGCCTTGATACTTGAATCCTTCAGTATAACCTTAAACAACAGAGCATTTGAGTTTACAAACAACAGAGCAGTGTAACAGCAAGTTTTGATACTTATGAATTATATATGATGAAATGTCTTGCAATCCAGCTCCCAAAACCATATGAGTTTGTATCTAGAAACAAATAAAATGAATGTTTGTATACTGCTTGCACTCAAAACAATTAGTTTTACCCAAAAGAGCAGAGTGTAGTAATTGGCGATATCAATCAGTGAAATAAATGTCACATGTAACACAAATGCATAAGAAATCATCTTTTAATATGTGTTGCATGATATCAAGCTTGAAAAGTAAAATGAAATTTTGCAGCCATTGCTGCAGCATGGCAAAAGGTGTTTGAGATTCATGTCTTGCACATAATCAAATGATGACCTACATCCTGTAAGTTTTAATATTGATCTCTAAACCAAATGTATTGGTGGTAATTTATCCAAAATGTTTAATCTTTCAGGCTCAGGAGCGGGAAAGAATTCGTCATGATGAAATAGAATACTTGAGACAGAAGCAGACTGCAATGGAGTTGAAAGCAGAGACGGAGAGAAGACAGGAAGAAGAAGAAGCATGGTACAGACAACAAGAATTAATGAAAGATGCTGAGGAAGAAAGACGCAAGTTGTTGATGGAAGAGGAACAGAAACTTGTAGATCAGAGAGTTAGGTAAATGATTATATTAGTCAAAACCTTCCAAGATAGAACTCTAAAAGTATTTTTTCTGTTGTATGTCTTTTGAATGGACCACATATGTCCAATGTTGTAACTTTTGGGCATTTTGGATCTAGAAATCAATAGAAAAGAGTGATGTGCCAATATAGAGTACAAAGTAATGTACAGATGTATCTACCTTGAACATCATATGCAGAATAAGTTTGCTGAACATATGTTGATTTTTATGTTTTAGATGATAAAAACTCTGACAATTCTAGGGCTTATCACAGCAGAGGTATTGTAATGATGTTTTGTACTGATGATGTTCTGTGTTCAGGTTAAACGCTATGAAGAGAGAGTTGAGAATCAAAGAGATGCAATTACTGGATGCTGCCAGGAGGAAATTTATTCATCATGAAAAAGATCAGAGAGAAACCGAATTGAAGAGACTTGATGAAGAATTGGCCAGGAAAGTAATGTTACGTGAACAAGAAACACATGCAGCTTTGGAAGACGTAGAGATCAAAAACATGGAATTGCAAATACAGAAGAAAATGCTGACACAGGTACAAAATGCTGCTACACTACCCATGAAATAACTTTTGTGTGTGTTTATAGATTCCTGAATACTGTAGACACTTTTAGATTAAAGCAAGTTTCTGATATTTGAATTGTACCAGTATACTTACAATTACTACATACGTACCACAGTTTTCTTGCACTAGAGATTGTGCATACTACTGATCTACTGGCACCGGTATTTGCACTGAAAACATGCCATAACCTTATTTTAATGATCACATAACTTTTCGGCATGGAAGACTTCACAGACAATAGCTACGACAAAGCTTACCATTAAATGAAAACAGGTTGTTTTGCATTGTTCTTTTCCACCATGATTGCAACAAGAATTGAGCAGTAACTGTGACCCATAAACAAGTAAACAACTCCTTGGGTTGTGGCGCAATATTAAAGCCAAGGAGAGTTCAATGACATTATTGTACATCAAACCTGATTACAAAAATGGAAACTTGGTATACCTTACTTCCGCCAAACTTCTGACGATAAAACCATGCATTCCAGGCATTGCTTTTATTGCACTACCAGTTGTAATATATGTAATAATAACAGAACCAATAGCGACACTGCAAGTGCGCAATTCTAGGGGTATTTGCCGGAAGACCTGTGGTGTATTCTGCTGTCCCTGTATCCGCTAGATGCTCGTGTGGGACAGCAAAATACACAGCCAAGCCCTTGTGCAAATACCCCCTGAATATGGGGACGCTTGCACAGTCTTGCCATAGGGGTCTTTCATGTTAACGTAGCTTGCGGGTAACGCGAATTTTCGTACTGCGCATCGTATCAGCGCACGCGGAAGAACGTTCTTTCTGAGAGCGTTCTTTCCGGAAGTGGTCTTTTTGTCGCGATATAGCATACAATTACTTTGAGGTGGGACTTTCAAATCTGGTTTGTCAAAACAGTTGACACCAAGATAGCAAACTTTGTGTAACAGGCCCGTTTTAAGTGTGACAAATGTGGGATTATTTGCAGTATTTAACTGAACTAAACTTTATTTAATACCAATTAGAAAAAGCTTCGTAAATATCAAACTAAACTGGGATCTGTCGCTAGAGGGCGCTTCAGTGTAGCATTTTTGTATTAAGAATGCCCATATCTTAAAAAATTGTACGGCGACCCCCATTTTTTTCGTTTGATTCGAAATCTGTATATTGTTGGGCTTAATGTATGAGAGTTTAAAGAAAATGTAGATTTCAGATCATGACATTTGTAATGAAAATGTCAAAATTTGGCCAAACTTTGCTCTTTTTATAAAAGCACTATTTATGGAAACGTTGCTATATTTTCTGATATTTTCAAAAGTAGATCACAAAACTAATATATTACAATACAGGGACTTGTGTTGTTAAAATCTCTCAAATTTTTTTTACTTTATTTCAGTTTTATTATTCAATAATACTAGTTAATCGAATAATACAACATTTTAACCGATTTCAGCTAAATGTTTTCGCGGGAAAACATAGAGGGACCATATTTTTTTATTTTACTATTTAACCCTTTCACCACCATGGTTTGTCCAAAATCTGTTGTTTTCTATGGTAAAGTTGGACCTGTATACAGGGAACTGGGGGTGAAAGGGTTAACATATCTACCCCAGCTTGACATCTGTACAAAGTTTCAGAAAAATCCTGATTTCATTTTTTCTTACCAGCAAGCCACCTTAACTGTAATTTTGCTGATTTTTTAAAAGTTAGTCCAACCAAATTATTGCTTTCACAAGTAAGTGAATTGTTTGTAACTGGCACTGCAGTTACTGCTACGTTGAGATATTGAATTATTTGTCAGTAAACAATTATGATGTCATTAAATGATATTGTATAATTTTTGTTTTTTTGTAATTCTTCACAAATTTGAAAGAGTTTAGTAAAAATTACACATTGAGACCATTTAAAAGCATTCATGTAAACTAGCCATTATCAAGTGTCTGTCTGAGTTACATGTAAGACTCTGTTATGTACAAGTGACAGTATGTATAATCTATCAGAATCTTCATGAAATAATTCCTGTCGACCGAAGTTTGCTCGAGTTAGTGATAGCACATATTCTTTACTGTTGTCACCAGCATATCTGAATACGTCAAAAAGTTTGCCATGAAAGGGGTATTCCATCATTACAAATCTCATATTTTCATATTTGATGATGCAGGAGTTGCTGAGATTGAAGTCTGAATCAGATTACCACAGAAAGGAAGACTATGACGCCAAGAGAAAACAACATGAACTGGAAGAAAGAATTAGATTACAAGAAATGGAACGTGAGAGAGAAAGACAGCATGAATTGAGAAAGGTATATAATGATATCCACTGCTTTCTCTAAATTACAAATGTCTCAATAGTGTTTATTTCATAACCTACCATATTGTCAACATTGACATTTTACCTGCTGACATTCACTCATAGAATTTCATCTACTGTAGTAGTACATTCTCCACAAGTTGATCACTCATTAAAAAGTTATGCAGCAAGACATCAGACATCTCATGTTTGGCTAGTCATGTATTAAAACATGTTCATCAATTACCAATAACTAGTTCATAGTCAAAGATGAGAAAAACTTTCTGCCAGCCATCTCTAAGTAGAATAGTAATACAAGTACCAAAGTACTGATTTATTGATGACAGGGCACAGACTGACTGCTTTCATACTGTACATCACTTGTGACATGTTTCAAATCATGTTGTACAGGGCATACAGAGAACATTAGCTCACACAGAACAGCTTGGAACTGATGCTAATATGAGAAAGGAAACAGAAGTGAGAGGTAGACTTGATGATATTGAAAAGGAACTCAAATCAGTTGAGGTAAGTATGTGTACATGGAATACAACATTTCTACTCAGAGTAAACCATCAATGACATTGAACTTGGATCAGTGTGTGGTCTAACTTGTAGAATTGTTGTATGGCTATTTGTCATGATTGGGTTTTCAGAAGTCGTTGGACTAGTGATAGCACTCAGTACAGATTTTGTGAAAAGATGAATATGTTTTCACGGAATTCGTGTGCAAATAAAATTGATATTTTGTATCTATTCACAAACTATTACATTCTTATTGCTGTATCAACTTTATTTCTACATCGAAAAACAAAGTAAAGACAGGTTTTATACTCTTCTTAACGTTCTCCTTTTCTGTCAGTTGGCAAGTCTTAATGATCAAAACAGACAACTTGAAGAAGAAATACATGACCTGATGAGAAAACTTGAGGAAAGCAAGGTTGGTATATCTAGGCTACTTATATTAATTTATCAATCTGTTTTAGTATTTTCTACAATGTGAAGAGCAAAGATTCACCAATTGTGAATGACATCTTAAGTTTTCTCATAAACTTAGCAATGAGGAAGTTCTGTTGTAGGTACATGGTGGTCCAAAAAGATCCAGTATTCTGACAAGAATCAGTCTAGATACAACTATTGAAGTCATCAATGGAGCACTGGAGACTATTTATTATGACAATGGATATACATATAGCAAAAAACGGCAGTTGCAATCAGGAGCTCTAACTTCAAATCTTTGGGTTTGGTAAAACAACTCAAGTCCTCATGCATGGTAAAAGCTTGGCTTTTTATTGCTAAAATCTCGATGTTTGGCTGTTACACAGACAGCCTTTATCTAGGGCTGAAAATAAAAGAAGGAAATCATTGATAAATGATATAAAAACAATATAAAAAGATAAAAAGAAAGTCAATTTGAAATGGAAATGTACAGTAATGTTCCGGTAAAATGGAAAAAACAGGGAAAATTCTAACAATTGAAATGGTGGCTTACCACAGTGTTGACACACTGAGTTGGTAAAAATGGGCTACCTAAGAGACCTGATAAAATACAACATTGGGACTCCCTAGTAAAGGTAATTACCAGTCTTTCTTAGTGATGCTGGGTGAGGTGAGAGTTACTGTAATAAAATCAGACATGAACTTAATTTCAAGTTGTTTTCTGATATGTACAGAGCAGGAAAAGACTGGAGACACCCACAAATTTGATATTGTTGATATTGTGGTTGGTGGCATTGAAATGTTCGGCAACAACTACTTTTAACTGATTAGATATCGTAACAGTGTTCATATAAATGTTTGTGGAACTACTGCCCAGTTTTTCTAAATGTAAATGAGAAGGTTACAGTGCATACAAATTATACCATAGATAAAATTCTTAGTACAGCAAGTAATAATGTCACCAGTTACATATTTTGAAGTACCAGAAATAGTGCAGTCTATGTGTCAGTGTCATAGATAAGTTTGCAATATTTACAATTTTGACATGAGTGACTTCTGCCTGGATGGAAGGTTTTGCTGTTTTTAAGTTTAAGGGCAGCCTGAACGAGGATTTTCTGGTGTTTGGGCTGCCGATAAGCTATAAGAGGGTGAGATACAAAAAGTATTCGTAGTGTGTTGATTGGATTCCAAGATTGGCCAGTGTTTTCTTATGATAGCTTGAATACTGGGAAGGGCTGGGTTGTAAGTTATGACAAAAGGTATCCTGTTGTTTTCCTTTTGAGAATTTTGAGTTTTGCTAACTGATGGTTTGAGGCTTTTTGTTCTGGGGACTGTTTTGGCTTTGGTGATGTAATCATGAATATTGGAGGGTTTGTAACCTCTTGCTTTGAGGTGATTGGATAGATTATGACTGGCAGTGTCATTCAATTTATCGTCAGAACAAATTAAATTCTCTGATAATGAAGCGATTGACTCCAAGGTATGGATTTGAATGTATGTCTACGGTGGCAAGATTGTAACAATCTTGTCCAAAGATAAGTGTGTCTGTTCATTGGTTTGCTGAAAACTGTGGTTTTAATGGCATTGTCTTGAAGTATCATCATAGTGTCAAGAAATGAGAGTTCTTTACTGCTGAATTCCATAGTGAATTGAAAACTGGGCTGTTTGGAGAAGCGTTGTTTGTAGTGGTATCACTGGTCGAGTCATGTTTCCTGAACTTGTATGCTAGTCTGCACTTTTGTTTGTATTCTGAAATATCCGCCTGTAATTCAGTGATGTTAACATGAAGTGGTGTGGTACAGAAAGATAAGGCCCTGGCAAGTATCTGGGTTTGAGCATCCGTGAGTTGTACCGATGATAGGTTAGTCACTGTTGGAGGGTCTGGCTTCATTGTGTACCGCTGTTTTAACTGTCCCGTGTTTCTGTTGTTGCGTTGTTTTTTTGTTGAAACAATGAATAGAATGTACTCTTCTAGGTAATTCAGAAGTATTAAGATTTGTATGACAACACATATCTAGTTTGCAAGTCCACAGTGTATTTTAGATTTTGGTTTCTTGTACATTTTCCCTTTCCATGAGGTGACTTTGGTTAGAATATGATTAACACATTCTGAGTTATGTCAGCCTACAAGGTGGCAATCTCTTTCTGTAGCTGATTATAAATTCTTTTGTTCTCTGTAATTAACAGTTAGCAACAGTCCTTTTGTACCTTATTCAGAGTTTGTTCCAAGCATTGTGAAAAAATCTTTAGTGATAAAATACTGACATTTCTATGTACCAATCAATTAACCAATCATGATTTCAAACACAAATATCAGCAGAATATTTTCTATCTTGAATTTTAATCGTTCCAGTATATGGTGAACTTACATTACCTGTCTTTTAATAGAGTAACTAAAAGTAGATCAAATTACTCCTGTAGGATTCATTATATCATTGTCAGTTCTGTACAATTGTGAATGCATAAAGAGTCAAAGCAAGCCATGTCTCTCTAACCCATTACTAGGCTTTCCACAGAGAAAGCAAATAGTAACTGAGCTATAGATAAGAGACATTTGCTGTTCATCCATAGTGAAATTTATCACAATCTTGTGGTATTTGAGCAGTCTGACCACCAAAAATTCTGGTTGTACATTAGTGAAGTGACACCTGGGAAAGAGGACCAACAACTTCATATACTAAACATATGGCTTCATCAATTGTAAGCTTGATGGAGGAAGTGAACAGGCGGCATTCATAGAAAGTGATGTGAGAACCAGTCTTGGGTGCATGTATTAGCAGGTTTTGTTTTACAAACTGACAATGAATGAAATTTATTCAATGCAAATAGACCATGATAGGAATATATTCACTGCAAATCAAATTTGATATTTTTTGATATTTAAATGCAGTTGGAGCAAGCAGTCGATGAACAAGAACAGTACAATAAGTTTAAAGCTTTATCTGAGGCTTCTGAGAGAAGAAGAGTGGAATTGTTACAGGAGGAAGCAACTCTGGCTAGGGAACACGCAGAAGAATTGAGAGCATCTCTAGATGCATCATTTGGTAAGTGTCATTGTCTGATTCTACACAAGTACCACCTAACACTGCTCTGAAAACTAACTTATGAAATGTTTACCATCGTTTATTTCCTTGTCATCTCACAATGACATTCTGAAAGTCCAAAGGTAGGTGAACGTTCATGCATTTAACAGTGTGTGATTATATCAAAAGCAGCTCATGGACTGTAATGCAGTTATGTGGATTATAATTTCTTCAAAGGTTTGTAAATCAATTACTATGATAATTTTACATGCATTTACATTGATTACATTCCCATACTTGTTTATTCTATTAATCATGTGTGCTGGACATAATTCATTTACCACATTTGGAAATGCTGTTTTTGAATATTTTAGAACGTTTACGAGATCTTAAAGAGAAGCACACAGACCATGCTGTTATAACACCAGTAATGACAGACAGTCAAAGACAAGGTGCATCAGCGGATGATAATACGTGTCTTAATGATACCAGCCCTCCTGCTGAACCCGATGTACCATGTAAGTTTTAATGTTATTGTTACATTTCATTGTCATCAATGATGTAGTGAAACATCAATCCCAAGTACTAGTACATTTAGAAAATTCTGACTTTCCCAGAACAGAAGTGAAACAACAACGTGTTTGGTGCAGAGCTATTTTCATTTTAGCATTCAATGGTGCACAGGAAGCTCCAGTGTTTGCCTAGAATCCTGACATGACAAGTGATTCATATCAGCAGTCAAGATGTCAAATATAGTGTCCATTTACAGTTCTGATCAGTTATAATCTATTGGATACTTATCCATGCAGACATATGAGTTAATCTTACCATCAACAAAATCTTAAATATAATGTTTGCTGGTTTGGATTAGGTCTTTTCTCAATCCATGCTCACGCAACAATTTGTAAGTAATATGTTAATTTCATAAGTAATATCTTGTTTCTTGGTGTTTGGAAATATTGTTGTATTATAATTTGATTTTCACAGGATATTTTTTTTTATCAGTTTCTTTAGATCGAGGCAGGAAGACATTTGAAAAGAGGGAACATGATTTACTGAGGGAAGTGCGAGAACTCAGGAGACGCCTTGCTTCAGAAAGTAGAAAATCACAACCACCAGTGAACTTCAATCCAGATGATGATGACATTTAAAAGATATTGACAAATCTATCCAAGATATTTATGTCACTGCCTTAAACATGAAGTGAACTTTCATATTTCACAATTAATGTATTTATCAATCTATCTGTCCTCTTAATTCTGTAGGTCTTATATGTCTGTGATTTTCTAATGTGATCAAAATATTGTTACAAATGTATCAATAAACAATAATAGATTCACATATGCATGTGTAAACATTTTATTCATAAATGCTATGTAAAGACAACTATTGTACAACAATGTACAGATATCTTCTAGAAATTTTCTACCAATTAGTGATGTATTTTTTTACAATGGTAAATAATAAATCTTGTCGTTTTTCCAAAAAAGAATTGTGTTAATTAGTGAAAGTAAGAGGGTACATGTGTATAAAAGTAGGTTGTCGTATTTGAATGCATAGTTGATAACAATGAAACTTCATAAAATAGAGCAAGTTATTTCTAAAGGCATACTTTAGAATGAGAGGAGAGTAGGATTTCTGATTGGTCTCCCTGCCAGATGATGTTTGGATCATCATTCAAAGTAGTGTTGCCTGTCTCTTTATTTATTCTTGCCGTGATTGCTTGTATCAGACAATGCTGCAGACCTGTTGGGAAAGTGAGGAACTTCATAAGTTATGATCGCTAGTAACACAGGCTGTCAATGTAAGATATTAGCTTTGTATGACAGGTAGAAATATGAGGAAAACCACATTTTTCTCAATGTAGTTCAATATTATTATCTACCACTTGGCTTGACAATTGCTCTTCCAATGGCAAACTGATTTACCTACTTAGTTACATTTCTTATGAAATTATGGATATTTGTAGATGTTAAGAATTGAAGTAAGTTAAGTTTCAAGTAAATAAGCTAAATACTTGAATGAGAAATGCTTTATGTTGGTGAAAACAAAGTTTATTGAAAGATTGCCATACACCATCGCACATGTCTCCTGCCTTAAGATTTGACCAAACAAAAATGTGTGATTCCCATGACTTTCTTTCAAAAATTGGAGTATTTTGGTATTTCTCAAATACATCTTACAGACATCCCAAACAAAAACTTTAATGAGTTCTCAGTTGTCATACAGATGCATAGGAAAAAATGAATGTATCCCATAATTCTATTCATGCAATGAAAGCTGATAAGGTCACAACAACATACCATTATTAATACAATTTATTATTCTTCGACTTGCAACTATGTTCAGTACAGTATTGAGCCTATTCAACTTCATTGCATATTTTGCACTCAGAATTCTATATGGTGCTTGTTTTTCACATTTGATTGAGAGAGGACCACATATTACAATTTTTCTTCACTAAGCTCTCTCACTGAATGCAAGTCTTCGCTAAAAATCAGTAAAGTTGACAGTCTCTTTGCCATTCCCGTTGAATGAGGGTGACTAAATCTCAAAGATGAACTGATGGATTGCATTTTGCAGATGATGATGGTCAGAAAATGCCAGATGTATCTCTGGTATGCAATGAAGTTTACCAAGTTGATGCTAGACTTTATGGAATGTCAGACATTGAAATAGATGTACATTTACTTACAAGACTGGTCTTCTTGGTTGATAACTCAACTAGTAAAGAGAGATAACAAACAAGAACTTGATAATCAGGTCTGTGACAGCATGATAAGATTTTTCATTCTATAAGACTATTGTTGGACGAAAAAAGGCTGCTCGTGTACCAGTTTCAGTGGTACCAAAGCAGTGGACATATACCAACCACGCATGTTGCATCTATCAGTTTGAGCTCTGGTTAGGGTAAGATGTCTATAATGTAGCTACCTAAAAACACAGACATCACTGCTAAACAAGCATTAACACACAGAATTGCATAATTATCCAATACAATATGAAACATTGATAATTAATGACTCTGGAGAGGTCTCATTATTTCTCAATGTTCAGATAGGATCAAAATTTTGGCCGTAATATTGCTGCTAGTTTGCAGCACAGAACCTCTTAGATTATTATATATTCTAACAAACTGTTGCAGTATTGGGGTCGTTATCTACTTACATGGATTTGTCTCCTCGATGGATCCCATGCATTGTGAACACTTTGTGATGAAGGTGTGTGGAAAGCTGAAACCAACAACATTCTGAGTAAATGTAATGAGGAATGTATGAAGCATTATAGTGAAAGTAGAATTTGCAAGTGAAAAGTGGTGTGTGTGGGAGTGTGTGCTAAAGTTGTGCAGATCACTCAATCAAATCATATATAGTCCGAGGGCTAGAGGGGGTCTACGTGCACCCCCCCACAGGATAACAAACCTGTATTTTTCAGAACCCTTGGGATCCCTAGAATACGAAATGGAATTTTAACAGAAAAAATAT
>LD343564.1:192352-203471 GCA_001465055.1 Ptychodera flava | reverse complement strand
CTCTTCGTCCTCGTATAGTTCCCTGTCACAGTGTGCAGATATATGAAATTCAAAATGGCCACATCTCTGTGTTACTCTATGGGAAAAAATAAATTTTTCAATTTTTCAGAAAACGAAGGCTGCGAAAATTTTCCTTACTCCAGGAGCTTTAAATTATAATGAGGCCTGACACGGGGTAGATCAGAAAAGAATTGTAAAAATTTAAGAGTTTAAATATCTGCCCCCAAGGCGCACTCTCCTTAACTATATGGCATATTTTGTACACAGTGCACAACTGCATTTCCCTAGCAAGTAAAGGGTAAGTGCTGCAAAACTTGACATTTTGTGCAAATGGTGTCTGCTGTAACCTACAATTGACAGGTTTTAGCACTGATCTTCCCAAACCAGAAAGAAAGGGATTGTGTTTGAATATGATGTATTCAATGCTTTTTTATAGTTTTTATATATTTATACCACTCATTGCCTCGTGCCCATTGTTTCAACCATACTTCTTATTTTCTATAACCGACTCTGCCTCCGGGAAGTCTTTTGTTTGAAACTGTTTGGTGTTACAAAGCCTTTTGTTTGAAAGTGTGGGTTTACAATGTAAACCGCACACTTTTCTTGTAAACCCACACTTTTTGACTTCAAACTTTCAAGTGTATGTATAGGTGAACTGTTGATATAATGTGGAAACATTCTTTTCACTTGAAAAAAACATCAAAGAGCCGTGCTAGGATTCGAACCCGAGAGCTCTCGTTCAATGCGTCTCTACTGTCTCCATTACTCCACAAGGGAATTTCTGCTGATCGCTCGTCACAGATGTTATTTAGGTATTCAACACCAAGTAAATGCGGATGTGACGTAATGCATGCGAACTAGAGCTACGATCTCGATTCTGACAGTGCCAAAAACACCCGAAAATTCGTGGTATAAGTCGGAAATACCACTCGTTGTCGTGGATTTACAATGGAAACCGTACAGTTGCGGTCAGAAGCTTGTAAATGTCACTCGGCCTACGGCCTCGTGACATTTACAAGCTTCTGACCGCAACTGTACGGTTTCCATTGTAAACCCACTCCAACTCGTGGTATTTCCTATACTAATCATTGCATGTGTTTCAGGGAAGCTGATGGCTCCATCAAACCATTGCCGAAAAACAACATAGATTGTGGAATGGGACTGGAGCGAGTAGTGTCAGTGCTCCAAGGAAAGATGTCCAATTATGATACCGATATCTTCACACCATTCTTTAAAGCAATTCATGAGGTGAGAGAAAAAAAAGGAAATACAAGAAATGTAGATATTTCAAAAAGACAGTAGGGTAGATTAGTTAATGGATTGAGATGATTGATCTATGTAGCAAAGTAAATCAGCAACCCAGCTACATATCCTATTTGAACATTTGTGCCAATGCTCCTTCAATCACAAAAAATTGTTTCTTGACTACTTAGAAGTTAGATTACTCCCTCCTGTCAGATTGTAATGGCTGATTGCACTTCATCTCTGATTTCCTGTAAATCCATTTGCATGTACAGTTAACAAAATTGATGAATTTGTTGATTTTTTGCCCATGTGGCTGGCATAGCCTACCAAAGTGGGCCTATGTTGCTGGTTGGCATGTGTCAAACTTCATTTGTGTATCTGTAATATGTCTTAATTTCTGTGTGTGTAATGGTTTTTGCGTCTTCGATATCTCTTAGACTTCTTCATCAAATGATAAAACTAGATCTCATTAGGTTTTTGGAGGATGTGGGTTGTATAATTAATTTTTGAAGTAATATCATATTTGCTCATTTTGCTCAGTACAACATTGATGAATGACCTGTGTTTACCTCAAACATTATAAGTATGGGAAGAAATATCAAGTTTGTGTTAAGTGTACACAACTATGGATAAACACCTCTTTTGTTATTTTCGCCTTCATACCATGTTTCTAATGCATTCCTTTTGGCATATGGTTGCAACCTAAGTCTTACTTTGACCAAAGTCTTACTGTCTCAGAGGGGAAGCCTATGGGAAATGTAAACTTTTTATCAATTTAGCCAAATATAGTTTGTATAGTTAATCATTACTCTGATACAATACCAAGTCTATATATCCTTTGGATACTGAGCACCGTTTTCCTCTTGGTTGCTTCGTAGGGTACTGGTGTAAGGGAATATCAGGGCAAGGTTGGTGAGGAGGACAAAGACGGATTGGACATGGCATACAGGGTTGTTGCAGATCATATACGCACATTGACTATTGCTATATCTGATGGAGGCAGACCTGATAATGTCGGTAGAGGGTAAGTTTATTATGTTTGAAAGAGAAATTTGCTATACACATCCTACCAGAGTATGACCTACAAGTATCTCTATCTTATCATTTTGTAGGGTTGTTTACAAAATACAGCCCTATGTGGATATGATCTCAGGGATAGACATATCGGATGAGCTACAGGCATGTCCAGCATATCACTCATTGAGCCCCAGTAAACCACCACTTTTTACATCATTTTAGGATTATTTTTGGAGTTTGAAGACTCACAACATAACATGACTATAATAACACATGTCTGCCATTGTAATAATTCACATTCAGAGCCATGCAGTTGGTATTGTGTCAGTAACTTGGATGTTGCCAGATACGTTTCTTGTTTTCCATTTATGCAAGTTTGACTTTTTACAAATTTATTTTGACAGAGTTTGCTGTTGATTGTGTTTATTTAAAATGATACAAAGAGCTTTCCAGACAAGTCACTTCAACTCATACAATTGACTTTACATTTTTCATGTACGATGGATAAACTGGCAGGTCAGAAGTCAAGCATACCTAGCCGACACCGGTATTTGAACTCCATGTACTGTGCAAGTACAGAAAGTTACTGAACGCTATAATCCCATAGATTTCAGCAACTGATGTACAAGTATGGTAATATGAAATATGCGTGTGACCAGTGTAACACAACAGCGTATCCCGAAACATAACGTTGCCCTTCATAACATTCACTCAAAAAAAAAAATCTTCGAAGGATCATCAAGACTTCAAGTAATGTTTGTGTTTGTGTCTATATATTTAGGTATGTGCTGAGGCGTGTTTTGCGTCGTGGTGTCAGGTATGCAACCGAAAAACTCAATGCCCCCCGTGGTTTCTTTGCAGATCTGGTTAACGTTGTAGTAGACACATTGGTAAGTAAAATTATAATGAATTGGATGAATTGGATGGTGACATTGATTTCTAAAATTAGACATGCATATAATTCACTTAGATGTAGACAGAGATACGTAGGACTTTATATTTCTCAATGTCACCATCCAATTCATTTAAAGCCCAGCTTGAAAAGGGCAGAATCAGGATTAACTTCTGTGTCAATAAGATTATAGTGTGTTTCTGTCTTTTGTTTTCCTTTGAAACTGCAATTGTTATACAAATATGTTGCCACGAAGGTCAAAGCTAACAATGGTAGCCTCCTTCCATAATCTTCCTAAGCATAGCCTTGAACCGGCCCCATTTTAAACTACAATAAAATAATGTCCAATAGTATTGTCTAGTGTCATCTAGGCTTTTAACGGAGGCAATATTTGTTTAAAAATCTTTGGCATGATCCGGACAATGTCACAACCTCAAAAAAATATCCAATTTTTCACGCTTACATTCAAATGACAGTATACATTATACAAAAAACATACAAAAATATGCAAACAATAAAATTATAGTCAATATGTTGACTCACTTAAATTTGCCATATAGGCTGTATACCGGTACTCTGTGGCTGTAGCTTTTAGTATTTGGTTATGATTGATGTGACGACAATGTTCTGTGTAATGATAACAGTCAACGCAGCACTTCTTGTACTCAACTTTGGTCGCCTGACAAAGTTGAAGGACATCTTTCAATGATGACTTGAGTTCATCTACAGCTTCTTCTTGAAAAGAGTCAATTTTTGTCTGTTTGCAATTTCTCCAAATCCCGCCATTGCCATCTTTTTCAAAAAGTGTCTGTAGAGAAATAAAAAAGTTGTCTTATTATCAGTGTAGCAGCCAAAGCCATATGTGCACTGTTGCATCACATGGAGCTCCCCCCTCCCCTCTCAGGGATACAATAAACATTTCTAGTAAACATTCTGGAAGAAAAAATTCCTATTTCAATCATTTTCTGACGTTGAGTATGGAGGCATTGAATGACACAGCGTGACTTTCATTGAGTGGAACTCATCCAGCCGATAAGTGAGGAGAGATTTGATGTTGTGTTTGGCAGCTTTTGAGAGTGAAAGTCAGGATACTGACGGTCATAAAAGTCTTCCAGATTGATGTTACTGCTTACTAAAGTATGGTAAATGACATGCTTGGTGAAGTATCTGGTTGTCCTGTGTAATTGCTTTCTGTAGCCTTATCAGGCATGAGTGCACATTTCTGAAGAACAAAATAATCAGCCATATACATAGCAAATTAGGTGATATTTTCATTAATGAGATTGAAGTGGAAGGACAAGTCAAGCAGCAAGTCTTCTCCCAGTAGTTCTAGGCCTGACTTCTCCCACTCCGATGCACAAACAATCATAACTTCAATTTTTAGCTCATATTTGGTATGTATATAAATACCAAAAAGAGCTTATATGGTGAGTCAATGGCGTCTGTATGTCTGTATGTGGGTATGTATGTGCTGATGTATGTCCGTCACACGCACAGGCTCCCATACCGCCAAAGCTACCATCTCAGTATTTTGTGTACAGGTAGATGCAGGGGTTGAGATGTGACGTTGTTCAAATGAACATGTCAGTGTCAAAAATATGCAAATGAGGTAAGAAAAAGGGGAAATCCTGCAAATGTGTAGGAGTGGTGGCAGTAACTGAAACAGCCCACACATCTGAGTAAGAGGTTTTTGACCTTTAACCTATTTGTATGCAGGGTACCTATTATGTTTGGGAGTGGTAGCAGTAACTGAACCAGCTAATTGGTCATTTCCTGTCATTGTTTATGAACTGTGACATATTAACAGACCTCAAACCATGGATGTCTATTTTAGTACATCGATGGTTGAAACATTCTCTGCTATGCATGTTGCTAAAGTTGACCTCCAGTACCTAAAGTTTCAGACCTTATTTACTTTTGTCATTCTTGTTTTTCTGGTTTAAATATTTCTTGTTGTTTTTCTGGTTGTACTGTGCAGAAATCATTGTCATAACATCAACGTATAATTTTCCTGCACTGAACAGATAGAAACAGCACTTATTGTTGACCTTTGGTATATACCAATTCTGATCAAATTTGAGTGACACCGTATAATTGCGGTATTTTTCTCCATAGAGATAACACAGATATAGGAGGCCATCTTGAATCTCAAATTTACGACAGTTTAGCCCTTTCAGCCAAAATTTTGTATGTTGACCCCATATTTTATTCCCAATATCATGATAGAATAATTTGAAGTTTCCTTGACCAAACTAAGAGAAAGTTTAAGACTTTGCTTTTCAATGTGCGATATACCTAAGATCAGATGTAGGTAACCAGTGACGTCTTTACTGTGTGTTGTCACCTCATATTGATCTTAATCAGATTGCACAAGAGATGAGTTGGGGTTGGGGGTTAGCTGGTTATCATGACTTACCGTAAAGTTCTTGTTCTAAGCACCGTTTAAAGCGAAGATGTGGAATCAGCCTGTCACATATCAAATAGTTTTGTCTTGTAAGAGCCACATAAGGTAGTCGTTGTCACTTAAACATGATCAATAATTTTGGGAAGGCAAACATTTTCAAATGGATTAAGGGAATGGAAAATCAGACAAGTGATTCAATAGTCAAGCCGGGTGTCGTCAAAAACAATAAAATGCGGAGTTAATTCCTAATTCTACTTCATATGAACCAACATAAATCCACCAAATACATAATCCTTTTGTATTCCACGGTGACATCGCAGAATACAAAAGACACAGAACGATGAAAGTGAAAGATCAACGCTGTCTCCCTGCATAGGGTTTTAGTCACATTGTACTATAGAGAGCTGAACAAGGAATTACACTTAAAACTCAGACAAAAACTACAAAAGACAATTACCATGTTGCTGACAATCAAACTACTTAGGCGGAGGGCGAGTAACATAACAGATTCGATTCTCAATCTCACACATAAATAGAATAATAGTTGTAGTAAACATTCAAAATCACAGAATTCGTCATTACTTGTGGAATTGAAGACTGGGCATATCATATGACAAAATATGATACCATACGATGGCAAATATTGTTTTGCAAGACTGAAATTTTCATCCACACTCTAAAGTCGCTCTTCACTTTCACACACCCAAAAAAAACAAATGTCATCATTTTGGGGTAATAAAATGAAAATTCAGTTTAATAGAGACAATCATAAAACAACTAATAACAAATCAAAACACACAAAAAAATCCAAAATACAATTTTAAAAACTATGGCACTACTAAGCAACTACTACTAAAACCTCTGCTACTACTACTACTTAAGGTTGTGACTCAGGTTCGTGGATCAGTTTTAGCAGCCAATCAGATTAACTTATTTTCGTTATGTTTCAAAAATATTTACTAGCGGACAAAATACGTTCTGCATCTGTAACCAAAAAGAAAATATGCAGGTTTAATTAATATGTCTGATTTATGATAACAAGTTGAAGCAGAGTTACTAATAAATCAATAATTAGTTGCATCTTACCTTCCATTTGCTAGGGTAATGTGTAATGAGTCCAGTAATGTTGGTGATATTAAGATTTTATTACTTGCAAATACTGGAGTTCTGTATATGATGCCATGGTTGAATGAGATGCGTCTCCCTTAAAATCCGACTTGCCGCTGAAAAAATTTAATCAGCCTTGCCCTGACTCCAACCAACCAATCAACAAACAATCGTGTTATCACATGATAAATAGAAATAATAATATTGCACTGATAAAACTATGGAATACACACAACAATTTTAAGAACTTACCCTTCATGTTTACGAATTAGGGTAGTCAAGCCATTCCCCCTGATGGTTTCCTCTGTCTGTAGGAGGTTCTCCATCAGCTCCTTGTTGTCTTCTTCAGTCATAATTGTTCCCATAAATGTGGCGGCCTACGAAATAGAAACGTATGAAATTTGGTATGAGACGATTAAAAAAGGGCAAAGGGATCAATGCAAATATATCTGTATTGCCGATCTCGAACAAGTAAACAAATCTAGATCTCGCAAAAGTAAACAAAGCGAATCTTTTTGCCTGCTATCTAATTTTTACAGGTACATTGTGACAGTGTACAAAACAATAAACATTTCTTTAATTTAAAGAGACCCAACTGTCGATTGCCATTAATGGCTTTTTCACTTTCATGAATGAAAATTAAAAGATTCGTTTTTGAGAAACCACAGAAGGACCGAACCACTATTTTCATCATCCTCAACAAAGGAGTTGTCACAAAATATGTAATATATGGGAAAGCCAAGAATAAGCTAATAACAAGAAAAGGCAGATTAACAACAAATAATCATCGGATTCAAGATCTCAGCCCAAGTTTAGATAGGATATCTGAAAGAAATATTGGATATCTTTTGTAACGTGTATACTATGTCTATGAGGGGTATCTTACCATTATATCATCTCCAGCTATAGTTGCTGCCAATATTAAACAACTATTCGCAATATCGTGCGGTAAATATTTCCTTCTTGATTTCAAACAAAACAGACTTACATCTGCAAGGTACTGAAGATAGAGGCATAAGATACAAGATTATTTTGTAGGATGGGTGAGTCTATTTGAATGTAAGAATTTAACAAAAAAGCCCTTCATGAAAATGATTTTAACAAATATACTTTTAATATAAATACGTCGACAGGTTATTGTATCACACAGCACACCCAGAATAACTCATATGAACAGAAGTTTCATCAAGATCCAAATTAAATGTTTTAGCAGTTAGTGGCTGACACATTTAATTAGAATCCGCTCTCCATCAATAGTATTTACATGAAAAATACTGGTTATCACGTCTACTTACCCTCATTACTTTTTTGTTTCTTCTCCCACTTGTGGTATTGTTGACAAGATTCCACCATCTCTAAAACTGAAACATTCAGCGAAAATTGAGTATTTATTAAGATAATTCTCTCCAACATAAGTACCATTTCACGGGTTCCATCTCTGGCTGTGTACCAACACATCTGGTCGACATCTGCACTTCCAATTTCATGCTTGCTGTGTAAAAAAAAAGAATGAGAATTAAATGGCACATCCTGACACCATTGAAATATTTTATTCTATAAAACACACTACGACCTTGTCTGTAGTGCACGGTCTCACTCATGTTTATATTTATTACGGTTCATAGTGTTGACTACTTGACATAGGGTATTTGTACTGGCCGGCTATTTCCCTTGACTAATGATATTCATTTCAAACACACTGGAATTTTTAAAATAATACTTGGAATGCAAAATCACCTACCTGGCCACAAACAAGGCTGCCGTTCCGATGGCTTGTATGTTTTCCAGGATCACTGCCCTGCATTTGTATATGTGCATATCTAGCAACCAAATGGCATTATGCAGGCACAGTGATCCCATGTTTTCGACCTGCACCACATCAGCCATCCAGTCAACAACTATTTGTCGACATTGAAGCTGATATAGTGTCAGGTCGAACAGACCACCGGCCCATCTCGGTACAACTTTCTGAAATCAAATGAAAAACAAAAATGGTTAACAGCATACTGAAAAAGAAGTGTTGGAAATGTACGAGTTATACCCATGTAATACCGGTGATGTTTCGATTTGAATCTCGTATATATTAAAGCATATCACCAATAGAAAATATTTCTGTTTCTAAAACCATTGATTCAATGAAGTATGAACACCATAAAACAACATTTTTTTCGAATTTGCGTTTGATGCCTCATTATAACACGGGGAACTTAGGAATCTAGTTGTTATTGTTTATGCTACTGTTTGTCTAATAAAATTAAATGAATACAATCATTGACACTTCAATCGTAATGCCGATAAAAACCATCAAGAACAATGTCATTACTACACTTCGATGAACACCGCTCTCCCCATTACGCAACGTATACTATTTATAATTCGTCTAATTAGACAAAAGGTAACAAATATAAACAACAACAACTAGAGTCCTAAAGTTCCCTGTGTTGTAAATGTGAAATCCCGTGACATGTTTTAAAACACTTACACACAATTTCGCTGTATAAAAGGAATTTTGGGTACTGTGTTTGGGCAACCAAATATCAAATTCTAGTGAAGACTTACATTTCCCCTAACTTTCAATGTTTATGTAGCCGCTGTGTACATAGAACTCAACACAAGCGATTTATGAATATGGTACAACTGATCTTGGACACCCAGAACTTTTGATTAAGCCTGCACAAAATGCTGGATGTCGGTAATGGCAAACTTCTCCCAGTTGAATGGTGTCTCCCATGCTTTATGCAGTCACTCTGAATAGATCTGCTGGAAAATAGTATCCAAGGCCATACTGCTGGAGGTTACTTTAGTTATGTGGATTAACTTTGAAGAACCATAGTTTTTATAGGCTGTAAAGATAGTAAATAAAATCTTTAAGTGATTCTGTTGGTTGTTTTATGACAAACAGATACAGGCTTTGAACAACACAGAAAAAAGTTCCACCTATTAAGATCAGAAGAGTTGAGAGTGGGGATGGAGAAATCATCAAAAATATCCCACCAATTGGAATAAAATAACGAGAATTTGAAAGCCTGAATCCTGAAATCATAAGCAAAGTAGATTTGCCTGACAACGATGACCAAGGAGTACTTGTCAGTGGTAAAAAAAGGAAAAAAATGTACCAAAATTCATAGATCAGATACCGATGCATTGGCAACTGTGAAGCCCTGCAGCATTATAGTATATTATCTGGAGAAAATGTGTACAAAATTAAATACTGCTGTTATCACTGGTCATAGGATCTTAAACCATTCATTGCCAATTTAACAAAGGTTGGAAATGATGCAGCTAAAGGTTTACTTGAAAATGTCAGTTATTTGGTAGACATATTTCACCGTATGAGGCACACACAGCCACAGTGTTTACCACCTGATAGTCCATTGTGCAAGTATCGTTTCTCATTTGACAGATTTAAGAGATATGGGGCATAAATTCAGAAAATGCAGAACAGGCTTTCTCGTGGCCAACTCTGTTCAAATATGTGGCAGTACATTTTTCGGAATGGAAATGTCATTCATTTCTTTTCACTGTAATTGAACGGAGAAATAATCATCTGTCAAAGAGGCTCAGAATAAATGAATTAATATCATAATTCTTCTTAATACCAATGAAAACTCATGGAAAGTACTTTATGAGAAAAGATTTGAATATTTAAGGAATTGTCTGAATAAAATTTTAATCAAATTTTTTTTTTATTGGTATAAACGTACAATAATTGAAAGTACAATTGATGGCATCATTCATGTTTGTGTGTTTGAGTGTGGCTCTTAGAAAGATAAACTAGATAATACTAGTCTAGTATTATCTAGACTGTTTTTCTTGCTTAAAATGTCATTGGCATTGTGGGTCTGTAGTCAAATAAATTAGACAATGCAGGACAATATTATCCACAGAATCATATACTATTGGATGCTTTTCTTGGTTTACAAGTCAGAGGCAACATTGGTCTCTAGTCAGATAAACCATGGAATTACAAGCTTGTACCTCCATGGATAAACTAGGAGATATTATCGATAGTATCGGATACTATCAGGTATTTTTCTTGGCTTACAAGTCAAAGGCAACATGGGTGTCTAGTCAAATTAACTAGACAATGACAATATAACAGTTCCTGTGGTATACAGACAGTATCAAACTAGAAGTATTCTAACATAAGTGCAAGTAGTTATATTTTGCTCAAAGTGATCAAAGATATGACTGAACAGTCCTAGAGTGAATAGATAATGCTATCAGTGAAATAGCTTGTCTTTATCATTTGTCCATCACAAGGGTGATGCCTTTCCAGAGGTCAAGAAAGATCCACAGATGGTAATGGACATCATTAACCAAGAAGAGGCTCAGTTCTTGAAGACGTTAAACAGGGGTCACAGAGTTCTTGAGAAGACAATAAATAAACTTGGCAGTGATGCCAAAACATTGCCAGGTAAGTGGTATGTTGCTTTCAAGTCTTTACTGTTGGT
>LD343564.1:169860-183763 GCA_001465055.1 Ptychodera flava | reverse complement strand
ACAAGATACATTACGGTAATTTTTAGAACTGCAAATCCGCTACTTGTTTGTGATATTATATTTCATGATGGTTTTGTAGCCAAGAATTAGCTGATACCATGTATGGAATGATGCTATAAAAGTGATATGCAGTATTGAATGTCTACACTTCATCTTAGCAAGTCTATGAAGGACTTTTATCAGTTCATTTTGTAATGAATAGAAAATTGTGTTTGAATATTATCCTTTAGTGTGACCTCAGTGCAGGTGAAATACAATGCAATTCATTATTTTACAACATGTAACACCAAAATCTAGCTCACATCATACCTTTTATATGAAGGCATCTTAACAAATACCAGAAGTTATTACTTGTCAGTTTGAACATCATTCAATGATATAGCAAGATTATTCCAAACTCTTCCCAGGTTCCTTTCCAAAGCGTGTTATTTGATGTCCTGAGACAGCAAATGTTGCTGTCACTGAGAGAAAAAAAATTATTCGTTCCTTCATCTGGATTCAATTTATCTTTATTTTAGCTCAGTCACATGATCTTTTATTTAAAGGTTGATTATTAAAAAGACAACTGCTGGTTTTGACATTACAGGAAAGCATTGACAAAGGTTTGAAGGCCGGTGAATGGGTAAAGCATGTATCTGGAGTAATGAACGGCAAAGGTGGTGGAAAAGATGCATCTGCACAGGCTTCAGGAGATAACATCAATGGTCTTGAAGAAGCTACAAAGTTAGCTCAAGAATTTGCTGAAATGAAAATAAAGAATTAAAAAGTCTCACAATTGTCTTCAATGACAAGTAATGTGATCAGTGTTTCATTCAGGATGCTCAGTATGAGAAGATTGTACCCCACCATCCTAGCAACAATTAAGAAGGAAGATTTTGAATTATCAAGGAGGGTTTTAAATCTATGGCTTTTACAGAAATTCTTTTTACTGTGATCTGTTCATTTTTTACTCTCAAAATTTACTGAGTGATCATCTAACCTGCTACACAAAGCAATCACGATGCTTGTCGTTAAAGGTTTCTTGGTGATAATTGGTGCCATTTACAAAATGGTGCAAACAAGTCTTTAAAACTATTCCTCAGATTTTATTTGAATCACATGTAGTCTCTGTGAAGACAACATTATGAAGAGAAAAAATAATTGAACACACCAAATTGTTTCTCCTGGTTGAGACCCAGCTTTCACTAGACAACAGCAAGTTAATGTTGGAAATGGGCTAGGTATTTCATTTAGGGATTTAGCTCTCCTTTTAATAGTGTTTGCTAGGGCATGGCTTGCCAAATTATAGAAATTCCTCAACACTGCAACCTAGATGAAACATTGTGTCATTTCCATAGCAGGGTCAGGTGGTTAGACCACATACTAGTACTTTAAACTCTGGTAAACTATTGTCATTGAAATCAATAATTCCAAGATTTTCTTGCAATTTTCCCCGAGATGATTGTCAGGTGCAAAATGCAACTGAGGCAGCTAAGCGCCAGTGATTAAAAAATATTTATTAAGTCAGAGTAGGATGTATCTTCTATAGAATGAAACAATGCTTGTACACAGAATGATTATAAAGATGTGTCTCAATAGTGATGATTAGTATTTTGTCGACTCAGTGAAACTGCTTTTTGTGTTAAAAATATTGCTATTATGCACAGTGAATGTGGGATTAAATATGATGTCATGTAACATTTGGCATGTTGCTGATGAAGACATTGATTTCTGAGAATTTTTGGGTACACTATGAATTACTGAGCAAAAATCACAAAAGCACCCTACAGCAACAAAAGTTTGTGTTTTTAAAATACAGTTACAAGTATAAATTTACCATGTCTTTCTATCCCTCTTCAACTGTATTGTTTACATTTCCCACCACGGCAGGCTTACTTTATTTACAATAGAACTCACAGAAAGAGTGCCATCCTGACACTGTCACTAGCCCACAGTACTGTAGATTTCCCATAACTCATTGCGATTTGTATCCTCGGAGATACCTGAGTGAAGTCTACTATGTCTCCCATGTGTAGACAAATTCACAGACTATTTATCAAAATTTTGAAAACGTACTTTTATGCACACCATTCTTCTCAATTCTCATTTTAAATAATTTGGAAAATTATGCATAATTGAGAGAGGAGATAGCATTTTTGTAAAATTTGCCAAAGATTGTGTCCTCAGCCATACAGAATAATGTGATGGAAAGTAGGGAGACTAGTTGCACCTGTTTTATGAAACAAAAGGATATTGATTTTTTGCAATGGAAGTGACAAAAGAAATTTGCATGCTGAGTTTTCTCGGAGAATGACCCCTTCAGTTCGTCATAACTTGCTGCCTAAAAAGTATGGCATTTGTAGTACCTAAAGAATGTTACTTTTATGGTTGTTCAGTGGTTATTTTCAAACTTTCACTGAAATATCTAAATGTACTTTTACTAGATATTATTTAAAAATTATTCTGATGCTGCACACTAGTGCGTACATGCAGAACTGAAAAAGTTTTTAGAAAAGTAACCTTCAAGGATACAAATCGAAGAGTATTGTGGGTAATTTATTGTACTGTGTAGCCATGGTCACTTCACTATAGGACTAACGGATTTACTGGCATTTCATATGACATATGAGGCTATGCTGTGTTGGTTGAATAAATTGTAGCCTCTATGACTATTGTAAGGCACAGGCAAAGAACTTTGTTCAATATGTATTTTGACTATCACAGGCACAGCTAACTGTCCCTTAGATATATGTAGAGTAAAACTTGCTTCACTCGATTAATTATGTTAATTATCTCTCACACATTTTGATGAAATTTTGTTAAAACAAAGTACAGAAAGGTTTAGCATGACACACTATATGCTTCAAAGATGAATCAATTATAACACCATGACAGTAGCAGTGTTACTGAAGTGTCAGAAAGTCTGGCCCAGTAGTGTAGTCTTAATTGAATTTATTTGGCACTCAGGTGAAACTGTAAGATGTGTTCTTTAAGTAAATAACTGATGAGTAAGATTTTTTTATTAACATTAATACTTCCTTTCCAATGAAATAAAGTCTTTGAAATCTACAAAACTGTGTGTTCACTTTATTTTACATCCTGATATAATAGAAAAATATGCCATTTATTGTAACTCTGTATAATTTGCTGCCAACCGCTGATTACCAGTGATACAATATGATTTATGCATTTATTTATTTTACCTTGTTTAAAAGGTTAGCTGGTAAATGCTGAGCAGTATTTCCCCCAGGGCCCTCAAGATCAATTACAACAACTAAGTAAATGCATTGTCAAGGATACTACAGTTAAACACAACAAAAAGGCACATAATTTCCCCAAATGTTTCACATAATTGCTTTTAAAAGAGGCAAGTGTCTTCAAAGACTTGAATTCTGTGTTCAGCTCCTTCCTTCAATAGTACATTGTATCCAACCATAATGTTTTCAAAACGTATAGTTTTGGCTCTTGTAACATCTAATTATCAACTAGCTTCCAGTCACATGTCCGTGACCCTGACCGACAATTGAATTGCATTTGAAGGTATCATACATTTCAAGGATTTAAACTCTAAACACATTGTATGTAATTCTATCAGGTGAAGGCATAATATGCAATGATTTAAAAAGCTCCTTGGTAGATACTTGTAAATTAGTGTCCATGATAAGGTCTCTAATACTGCAGCTCAACTAGTAACATGATGGGTATGTCTGACTGATGTATCTGATCAATTCTCTAAAAATGAATCTGTCAAATGTTGAACTATATCATCAGAGGGTTCAAATAAACAAATGCTGACATTGTCCAAACAAAATGTATTGACAGTGTTCACTGTTGTGAAGGGCTATCTGATTGAAATGCTCTTTGCCATTGTAGTTGCAAACATCACAATGCAGTCAAAGATGGATAGTTGATTATAAATAGAACCATTGCTATTATATCGCCAAAGGCTTTGCATGGCCGTAAAATTTTAAAAATTTTCTCTATTTTTGATATGTGCGAGGATACATCAACATTAAAGCTTATGATGAAATATAAGATTACACCAGCAAATATCCCAGTCATCGGGAAAAATGTCAGCCGCGCCATTTCAAACTGATGTTGTGAACAAATGTAAATATGTACGATGGAAAATTTGGTTGTCAACTGTGATAAAACCCGAATACAAGTCAATACACCACGAAGGGTTGAGGCAGGCGCCCAGAGCGTGAACTTATTATTATTAATAATTTGTGGAGTATTTTGGAATTTCTTTCATTTTCAGGCAAAATACGATTTCATATTGATTAAAATGCTATCATTCTTGTGGCATAGTAACAACAACACAAAGTCGAGAAGAGCGTGTCGATTGTCATTATTAACTCTTCGAAGGAGAAAAGGTGGCTTGCTCGTACTTGCCCCTTCAAGAAATTAACGACTTGTACCTTACTTTACAGGGCTGAGACAAGCGCCCTCTCCGACGACAGATAAGGCTGTATTTTTCAAAAATATTTCGACATTTTCGTCGTTTTCTCTTAAAATACGACTTCATATTGATTGAAAGCTGTTCCTCTTGAAGCAGAATATCAATAGAAAGTCTGTCAATATATCAATTCTTTCGTATGGGACTTCAATGGGAGAAATAATAAAAAAAAGTGGCCAAACTAGTGTTGAATGGAACAAAGTTCCAAGAAATATACAGATATTATTAATTGTTGTCGTGCCGATTTGCTTGTGATTTTATTTTTCGTGGGACCACAGTGGAAATAAGTTTTTAACTTTTCTGTGTTATCCCAGCACTTTTGTCTTTGTCTTTTTTCTTGTTTGTATTGTATGGTTATTTTTTTAAGTGCTAAATAAATCAAATCAAATCAAATCAAATCAAATCAAATCGCCACTATGCGCGTAACGGTCAAAATTGCTCCACGACGAGTCGGTAAAAGCCATTTTGAGCGAAGAAAGTGTTTGGTCTCTTTTTAAGGGAAAACCAATTCAAAAAGCGGGGGTGTCAACACGTAGAGTGCAGTTCCTGTAGTATAATCAATCAATCAGACGACATAGCCATGCGTAACTTGAATTGCATATATGAAATTGTAATTCATGTAGTTTATAACCGTTTAGGACCCTAGCCATGTGATTTTCAAGCCATTCAAATAGCAAATGACGTCATTTTCTCTCATTAATATGCATAAATAAATAAATACTGTCCGCGTTTTCCTCATAAATGACGAAAATAAAACCTGCTAGTGTTTCAATGGCTACTAGAAGTCACACTTATTTGTATGAATATGGCTCAGACTACAAGCTGCAACATCCCACGTATCTATAAACCTGAAAATCGAGACCAACTCTATTGACCACGGTGTAAACTAACCCAGGTGCACAAACGCGCACAGAAATGTGTGTATATCCACCCCGCCCTCAATCACGTGATCTCCTGGGCGTACGGAGGCTACAGTGTCAGAGCATATCGAGTCATTTTTATTCGGGAGAAGAACGATTTATACCGTCCTTTTCTGTTAGGTATTTAGGCCTAGGCCTAATGTCCAATTGTGTCACCGATCCGACACTTCAATGATTTCAGTAGGACACGGCAACGACGTGTCAGCAAGCAAGCCTACAGTTTATTTTTGTGTAATATTATGACATCTTAATGAACAAGTTGTGTTTGTCGATAATATTGGTATCCAAGATATATATTAATTTTGTTACTTTCCTCATTAAATTCGCAACTAGGCTAATCTCGCATAGCATGAGAAAAAGTTTCTCTCATCCGTCGAGATATCAGGATCGCAGGCTGTGAGGAGTACACATGTTGTTCAAGTAATTAATAAAATGAGTAACAAACCAAAAAAACAACAACAACAACAACCATCATCATCATCATCATCATCAACAACAACAACAACAACAACATCATCATCATCATCATCATCATCATCATCATCATCATCATCATCATCATCATCATCATCAAACCCAAAGCTAAGCTTACAGGCCAGAATACGCAATCGCGCAATCATGATCCAGTTCTATCGCCGTTGTTTGTCAATAAGAGAACACATCAGATGCATTTCTGAGAAAGCGTCACAGTATTTCTGATGCCTAACGAGGGAAAATGAAAAATAACCATGTAACCAATGAGAAACCTTTTCTTCTCCATCTTTCCAATTATAGTAAATTGACGACAAATCAAATTTGCGTTCGGACTTACGTCGTGGAATCGCCGTTCTACCAATGGCGATGAGAGACTACCAGTGACGCAATAAAGAACTTTCGAAAATTCTTAGGAACGTTGCTAGGTGACCTGTTGTTTACTTATCTGCCGAATCTAAATTCACATGCCGGAAATCATGGCTTCGTCTACGAAAATCCTCATTCTTCTAATGCTTTTCCTCAGCATCACATTTTGCTTTGGTTGTGAAGTGGCGAACGACGTCAATTACAGTACTGATCAGGTATTTTCCTATATTTGTATGGAATTATAGCAAGTTATCAGCGTCAAACCAAATGCGACTTTACTAAATAACTTCGATAAATGAAAACGCACAACCGCACGTATTCGGATACTCTCTAATAGTTACATCTTCGCAGGGCTTCGGTCTTAGGTTTTACAATTATGACACAATACGCATTTGGGAAGTTAAAACCTAAAATTCTTAGTAAGCATGATCAGGCAACAGCGACTTTTATATCTACCACATCTTGCTTGATTGTCCGTATACGCACATTCCTCTTAAACATCTGCATGTCATTCTCAAAAAGGACATAGTAGATGTATGATATCACTTTAATTATCGGCGAGCGACTAGTTCTATCATTCTTTGCATACGTTTTCGTGTAATAAATAAATACATTGATTTGTTTCCAAAACAGAAACGTATGACAAATATAGCGTGTTGCGTGTTCAACATCTGCTTGTTCATAGCCGGTAAGTATTCCACTACAACCTAATGCAGCTCTCATTTTATTCCGGCAGATTGTAACTTGAGAGATCTTTCAAAGTGGTGAAATCTAAAATTTTTAGAGTACATATATCGTAGGCTGATGTGCATATATACGTGGATTAACAGGTTGATATAATGCAACATCATGTTAATAGGTCGTCAATGCGCCGTTCTGATAAAAAGCGAATATCCTTGCTGATTTAAACTTGAATTTGAAAGACCTTCCATTGTTGGAGGTGTCATCGTCACGGTCAACAGCAATTAAACACAATCTAAAACGTCGTATTTAATAAGCTTACTCCTCCGAAAGTCTGAATAGCAATTTTTATTAAGTATAAATATTATTTTGTGTTTTGTTTTAAGTTTTAGGGCCTAATATGATTGAAGGTTTCGTATCGCAAACGAATAATGCTCATTGAAATCAAATTGGCCAGAACCACTCACTTTTTATTTCGATTTGTCAAATTCTAGCTATAGTTGCCTATTCTGGACCTGAAGAGCCTGGAATAAACGAGGTAAAAACAGGCACATTTATACTTCTACAAGCCATAACAGTTTTTTTTATTGCGAAGATAATAATCTAGTCAGCCAATAGTGTACAGTGAATTGTCCACGATCGTCTGCATTGAATTAATCACTTTGATTCCGCATATATGGGATGACGTTTGCCCTGACAGTTATCGATATTGAAACAATGGCAGTAGTAAAACAGAGGATATATATTAAGTTCTGTGCAAGTACATTCAAAGTAACATGTTGAAGTAGCATTCATATGGTATAAATTTATCTTTTTCAAGACATGGTTAAAGAAACAGTCGACTACGGCTGCGAATAACGATAAACGAAAAGCAAAGAAATCTGAAAGTTGCGGTCAAGGTAAGATTTTAAATCTAGTCTATGTTGCCAAAACCAGTATCAAATACGAACTATAAATGGATGCTTGCATGGGGCTCCTTATACATTGCATTAAAGTAGCTACGAAAAAAATAGGTTTCTACATCATATTCAGGGTCTTTCAAGCAGGAAATGTGTTAAATATTCCTTATTCGTCATGATAAGTTATTGTTTTTATCGTTTAAATATCCAATTTAATCACGAGTGTCGTATATTGGATGTAATTTTGTCGGTATTTTACAGGTGACGTTGGTGATTCTGTTAGCATTGGTCCGGTGGCGAGCAGAACCAGGTCAAAGAGTAAAGGTAAATGGTAACATTGGTGTACGTTACTTGAGATGTCATCCCTGTAATTGGATTCCTATTTGATTTTCAGATTACACGGAGACCTTTTGCAATTTGTATTAACGTTAAGATGCAATTTATCATTCTTAATAACTTTGTAGTATCAATTGCAATTTCGAGGAGCAACTTCAAAAACTTGAATCATTTTGTCAAACTATTCCATTTATCGAAATGTTTTTTGATAAATTGTCGCTTTTCTTTCAGGTCGATATTCCAGGTCTTCAATCAAATGATACAAATACTTAAGCCTTATTAACAATCACTCAACTTTCTATGCAATTCAATTTAATATTTATATTTTTAAGTTACTTTTGTCAACTTAATTGATATTAAACTTCATTTTTCTTTGAAGTTGTCGCATCTTTTTGTATTCAATTGTGTTTCTGTGTATGACGAGCCGTCAATGAAGCCTGATTGATGTCTGAAAGATAAAAGTCTTTGCTCTCATCGATCGGTTCGAAGGTCATTCTGTCCAGTCAAAAATCCAGCAGCCATTTTATCTGACGTGCTTCAGCATAAGATGAAAGCTACCTCTTGTAAATATTTACCAAAAATATTCAATGCCGAAGAAATTTGTTCATTTTGTCAAACTTATCGGTAAAATAGATGCTACAAAAATTAACAAGTCGAAGGATATTCCAAATTTTGTTGAAATTACTTGAGCTGGCAACTACGAATAACCAGATGCAAAGGGTTTTCTGGGAGTGAAAGCATTTAACAACATGAAAAGTTTGTAACACAGAGGTGAACTTGTCTGCAGTAGTGCTTTAGAGTTTGCAGACAAGAATAGCTAGCCTAAATAATGTAAACGTCACTAAAAAGCTTACATTAATGAATTTTATCTAATTAATCAAGTGCAAAATCCACTTCAATTGTTTAGGAAATACGGTTTGCTTATCAAGCCAAGTGACAAATTCTGTCGTTACTGGTTAATAACACTTAAAACAATATCAGAATTATCATTATCGTGTACTCACGTCGACTATGTAGGGCTTTACACGGTTCCCTCTTTCAATGAACTATAGTTCATGCCTGCTCATTTTGTCCTGTCATTAATTTAGGAGCCGCTGGAAAGATGTTGTCTTTGTAATATCTTCTAGTCGGCATGAATTTATTTTTCCAACCTGACGCTAACGCTCTGCAAATAATAACTTATTCTTCCTACCTCATTCTTCTCAATTTTGCTTGCATCTGAAAGTGTTCTGTTCACAAATATAGGCTTGGTTGCTGTCACGATTCACGGTCACCAAGTACGATACGGTTCCTCCTACTCACACGATTAGAAACGATGAACACGTGGCAACCACTGTGAACCCCAGTGTTCAAAGTTTTCCATTAAAATTTCAATGTTATACAGGTTTTCTTTTTAAACATGATAATCAGTGAGGGAGCACTACGTCATTGAAGAGCAGTGCGATTGGTCCATGCAAATATCACAATCTATATCCATCGGTTTTATGAAGGGGGCAGGGTTGACGTCCTTTTTACAGGAGTATGGGATCATACATTTTTAATTATGAAGTAACTGTTGCAACTGTCAATAAAATATTATTTATGGTAAATCATTCATTAAGTTACATTTTCTCGGAGAAAGTGGATGTAAATCGGTGACACCCTCAGCAAGCAAACCCTTTTGCGTGTTGGAATCAAAGAAAGAATAGCATAAGAAAGTTAAAAGTTGGTCTGTGTATTTGTCCTACTTTTATTTTTAAGTTGACAAATATTTGACATATTACCCTCAGATATTGTTCATGTTTTCATTGTCCATTGAAAATATGAATAATTATCACCTGAAACTCTGCACTCTGCAGTGTACTTGAAGGACAAACCACATTCGTTCAAAATAAATAAATAAATAAATAAATAAATAAATAAATCGATAGGTTAACAAATATACCTCATCAATATGAGAAAGCAGCTGGAAAATGTTTGTCTTCATTAGAAATATCGATATTATCAAAAAAATACTAGACTTTCGTACTTTACCTCGTGGTGTGACCTTCACTTTGGACGACTACTGTGTGCTTACACAACGGCACGATCACCGTGACAACGGATTCAAATGAAGTCCACATGTGTTAACTTTGACCACTTAATCTCTTCAGTATCCACGTAACACAATTGTGTGTTGACAGTGACACCGTTGAAGGGAGAACACACCAGTATTAGAAGAATGGATTCACAGAAAGAACTCACGTTATTTTGTAACTATCCTTCCTATTATTCGCAAAGGGTGAGTATCTGTGCTGTCAGGCCTTCCTACAAATGTATTATCACCATTGCAACACGGTCACCTTTGTGGAGTGTAATAGTTAGTAAACCACATTTCAGGTGCATGTAGACCGACATGCAGACGGGTGAACAAAAGACACATAAAACAGTCTGAGTCCATATAGCCTAGCCTACAACCCGCCCCACAACCACCCTGATAGTGACAAGAACTGTTTAGGACTGCAGACTGTTGTGCAAAGTTGGATCTCTTGTTTCCAGTGGTGTGGATCTCACGGATATAGGTCTCTGTAGAAGCGTAGCGGATACCGTATTATATAAAACCAAGGACAGTACCCTAGGCTGTACTGCGCACATTTCATTATGCATATATTAAGTCTAATAGAAGAAATATGAAATGGATTCGTTTGAACGAGAAAAAACTTCACTGTATCGAGGTTACTGCTATAATGTATCATGTCATGGAGGAAAACAAAACCTCCATGTCTGGACGAAGCATTATCGACAGGCAGTTTTCCCTGGGGATTACGTAAGATTACATTGCAGCCATATCCTTGTGCTGTTCTAAAATAATACGGGGGTGGAAGGGATTGGGGATGGGGGTTTGTGTTTCCAGTGATTATGTGCATCTTTCTTTATACCTCAATGACTCAATGATGCATCTATCACAACTTCCAAAAAATATGGGTTTCCATCTACTTTTCACGTCAGTGCACCTAAATACTATGAAAAAAAGGATTTATCAATGATAGTCATCATTGATCCTTGCAGACTGATATTGGAACTGTCAAATTTTTCCAACACTTTTCTGATCTAGCGCTGGTTTAGGCTCATTTTAAAGCTCTTGGAATAACAAAGGCTTCAGCACCTTACTTTTGTTAAAATTGAATTTTTTCCATAAAGGATGGTGGCCATTTTGAATTTCAAATACTGGTAAATGTTAGGTAATTTTTCTCTGGTACCAACTTTGCATGGTGACCCCTTATTTCTATTCTTGATTTGGTAAGAGTGTGTGGTTGAAAGTTTCATTGAAGAAAGTTTGAGCAAAAGTTGAAGCATTTTCATTTTGAGGCATGTACTACGTTAATACAAAATATGACAAATGAAGAGTACTATGCATTTATAGTAACATTTGCTTTGGGAAAAGGTACCGGTGGTAGAATGATTTCCAAAATGAAAGTTTTTGTGTTCTCAACTATAAATTGCTCACTGGATAATGTTTTATGTGAGGAATTTGTTATTTTATTGAAACTGAAATTGAAATTTTATTGATATCTCCTTTCATTCCTTTGAAACACCATTGTCTTTGTTTTTCAGTCTTTGTTGACAATTGAGGAAAAAGGACTTGTTTTCAAGAAGCGGATAATTCAGCACCATCTTGGGGAAAATTTGGAACCATGGTTTTTGGACATCAATATCAAAGGAGAAGTTCCTGCAATAACTCATGGTGACCATAGTGTGTCTGACTCAAACCAAATACTGGATTACCTGGAGAAAGAATTTCCAGAGTGTAGGTATTTTACCAACAAAGTTTTGACATTTCTTGCAGAGGAATGTGACTGTATTGCCTGCTAAAGGAGCAATACTCTATTTTATAAGTGGAGCGGAGTTTTCTGACTTTGTTAAACCATAAATGGATGGAATAATTGTCTTGGGCTTTGTATAAACACACATCAAGAAGACTGGCACCACTGTGATATAATTTTTTTAATATAACTGATTTTACACTTTACTACGGTTCATGAAGGTAAAGGATGAATTATTAGGATCTTGTAAGAAGATGGTCAGAATTTGGAAAGAATGTATATATAAATACATATATTACTGTATTCCAAGATTCAATGCTTTTTCTAGAGTTGGCATCGATGCCAAATAGTGTTTCCCCATAACAACTTATTAGCTATCAGCTGACAGGCGTGTTGATATATTTTGCGAAAGCAGTGAGGTTACCTCAAAAAATTCTGTGTAATCTTTTGTCTTTAATGATATTCCATTATTGGCCTCTTCCTCAAAAGATCTAAGATCCCCTGATTTCAAACCCAACACACAAAAGATCCAAAACAAGATCAGAGTTCATCATTTCACTCTTTACTACACTTGTTTTCTTTACTCTGCATCTATGTCATCTACACAAATTTTTGAACTGATATATGTGATATTCCTAAGCATTGATGATACAAGTGAGGTTTAATGATTTAATGATACATTTGAATCTTTTCCAGCTCGAAGATTGCAGCCAGATGAGAGTACTCCTGAAGGGAAAAAAGTCAAGGAATGGAGGGATAAAATTGAGGATTTAAAGATTGATTTACTTTCATTTGGAAGCATTGTGTTCAGAAATGAACTGACAAAAAATTCATTAGCGCCAGCCTTCACTTCAAGATTAATGAAAGGTTGCTACTCTTTATATGTATACATGTATCATGTACTTGGGATTTTATTTATTTTCCTTGTGTGTGTGTGTGTGTGTGTGTGTGTGTGTGTGTGCGTGTGTGTGTGTGTGTGTCCGGACTCAGGCATTACTTAGACTTTCACGCTACATGTGTCCTCTGTAGGGATCTGATCGTCTGATGATCGCTACAGAGAACACATGTAGAATGAAACTCTCAGTATTAAACACCCAAGTCCTGCTTTCTACTTGTTATCAATTTTTCCCGTATATATATATATATATATATATATAGAGAGAGAGAGAGAGAGAGAGAGAGAGAGAGAGATTTCTCTGTCTTGAAGTCAAACCTTTTTACTTTACTGAAATGTAGTTGCCACAGTAGCTAACATCTCTTCCCACATCCCTGGTACACTAGGAGTACAAGAACACTAGTTTCAATTGATCTATTCATGTTTGCAAATGAAATATCTTTTTGTTTGACCAATGCTCTCTGGTCAGTCTCTGCCATGCACCTGATGTGTGGGTATTATTTGATGATTTGGCAGACGGCACTCTGTAAATGGAACAGGTTTTGTGATTGACCAAAGCATAATTTAAGGTGGTTATTATGACAAAAACATCGCAAAATAAGGATCATGCAATACTGTTGCAGGTAAAGATGAGGAAAACATTTATCAGTATAAACACGTTTAGCACGGCATTTGATGTGAATGAATATGTTTTTTACAAGGGTATGATATGAAAAGAGGAAATTATAATGAAATAGTGTTTTCTATGATTAAAACATAAGTTCAGATTTTTCCAAATATTTGATTGATGTATTAGAAAGATAATTTCACACCCCAACAGGCTGAGATGGAATGTTGCACATTTATTGCGAATTTTCTGTCTAACTTTACCTAACTCCTTTGAAACATTCTAATCTCAAACCGTTGGTGTGTGTGTGATTCTATTAACCCTGTGAATCACTCAGCTATCCTAAGGACAATTTTGTTAAATACTACTGTGTCAAAGGCTAGTATTGATATGATTGATACAGATTCCTTCCATCCATTCAGATCATGTACAGGGCCAAAATCACCAAACTTTAAAAATAGTTGTGGCTCTGAAAGATGATATTTGCACCAAAATCTCATTATAT
>LD343564.1:139442-158253 GCA_001465055.1 Ptychodera flava | reverse complement strand
ACACTATCTGCTATCATCTATTGAACAGACCTGCCACACTGTCAGCTATCATCTATTGAACAGACCTGCCACACTGTCAGCTATCATCTATTGAACAAACTGGCCACATTGGCACTGGACTCACCTTACTGCACCTGGTGATAGGACCAATTTCTGAGTACAAGTCACTGCTTTCTGGGAACTTCTCCATCATCATTATACACAAATGATACAACAAACTTTGTTTCCTGACTGTGTCCTTCACTTCGGGTACTTTGGCAAGATAATCTAGCTGGAAACCCTTGTGCTGTCAATACAAATCAAACCGATTGGTTCATTTTGATGACATTTACCAACTTATTGGAAGTCCACTCATAATTTTCAAGTAGTTAACCATTTGTTTTGAATATTCATTATAAACAGAGAGTGAAGAACTCATTGCAGATTTGACAATCACAACAACACATACAACCTGTACCAAGGAACACTAGTGATACAACTACTGGCAATGGCAATCAGTTTGGGTCTCAGTGAATACAATTACTTTTACTTTTGTGCTTGACAAGAGAGTGTGAACATGTATACACATTGGTTAACAACAAAATCTAAGTCTTCCCGTCACTTTGAATACAACTTGTCTTATGATGACAAAACCTTTCTGGGCCTACAGAAGAATAAAATGTCACACTGTGATTACCACTGTGACAGTGATCTTTGGAAATCAGACGTTGGAGATTCCATATCATGGCGGTGCAAACATGAGGATAAACAGCAGTACACAGTCCTAACTATGTTTTGCTGTGGTTTTGCTTGTAAAGTGGTCTACTTGAACTTTTGGTGTAATAGATTATAGCCATAGCCAAGATCTTCAATGAGAGGAAGACAGCTTCAGTGTGTTCCATTGTGTATGTGTATACAGTCTATGTTGACAATGATAAGTTATATTCTCTGAGACCAAAGTGGCCAGGTTGAAATGCTCTTCCTTGCCAATACTGAGCATTAGATTTACTGAACAAAGTGAACCATTGTACCAATGTACAATTATTGATATGAAACAAAGCACTCAATATTGACATTACCTGTGCATCATTTAAGAAATTTCCAATAGCAAGCAGCATTGAGAGTATTCTTCTAAAAGTTTTATTCTCTTTCAGGTCTTCCATACCTTTCTTCAAATCCATCAGAGGCTCAGCAACCTCCTGAACGACAATAAAACACAACACGTACAAAATCACTTTTCAGAGAAATAAGATACCAAAGATTCATTACATTGAACAAAAAGTAAAACATAAACTGTGCTGAAATATGACTAAGTTCTGACCAAACAAACATCGCTACATGATTAAAAATCTTTTCTCTCTACACATTATGCAGTTGGGCTCCCATATAAATTTATTTACTGATAATAAACAAAGCACTATAAATAAACATTGGATTTATGCTGGGTCTAGAAATTCTTAGTGAGAAAAGAATCCATCATTAACTGATAAAAGATGAACAATGGCTGTGAAAACATCATGATGCAGGTAATAATATGAAACCTGTTTGACAATTATCATACAAACATTGACCAATTTGATTTTAGCCAGCCAAACAATTTCTGTTTTCTTATAAACTAAGTACGAAAGATTGATGGACAAAATTGTTGAGAAAGCTGGAAAACTTTGGTTGATATGAATGTTAAAAAAGAGGAAGTCCAATGTGTCCACTGACCTGTTCCATGCTGTCATAGTCCAACTTAAACATCCACAGATTCAGACGTGCATTCAGCTCACTAATTGATCCTAATGTAATTAAAAATTGTTCTGCAGTTCCTAACGGTAATTCTGGATTAGCAAGTGATGCATCTTTAATTTTGCTTTTTTCTTCATCTGTTGGCATCATGGTAAGAATTTTCTGTGAAGTAATTACATGTCATTGTCAATTTTTGATGTCAGGTCACTTTAAGGCAGTATGCACCTTGAAAGTGAAAGACTTAAACTTTTGCTCTAACTTTCCTCAAGGAATCTTTCAACCATTCTCCTTCAAAATCAAGAATAAAAATTGGGGGTCACCGTGCAAATTTTGGTACTAGAGAAATAAATTACCCAAGATTTACCGATATTAGAAATCCAAATGGCCACCATCCCTGTGTTAACTCTATAAAGAAAAATAAAAATTTTCGAATTTCAAAAAACTAAGCCGGTGAAGTTTTCTTTCACCAAGAGCTTTAAAATGAACCCCCATAAGTTGTATATCAGAAGAGAATTGTAAAAGTTTGAGAGTCCCAATGTCTGTCCCCGAGGTGCGTTCTACCTGAAATATAGCCATTTTGCAACAACAGGCATAGTCATTGGTAAGAATGATCATGAACACTAGACATTTTACATGTTTTTGTCAGTGAAAGTATTTGCAGCAAGAATAGATGTAAGTTTAAAACTGTAGTTGGATACAATAGTTACCTCTATAGCTTCTCTATTCATTGCAACGCTGTCCATATTGAGGATGGCAGGTTTAATAGTTCTAATACTTGGTAACACAGTCATTCCAATGTTTATAGCATTTGATCTTTTGGCATCTAAGACCGTTACTTCTTTCTTCTGTGTTGCTTCTTCCATTTTCTGACAGAATCAAGTATTAAGATGAAAAGGCAAATTTGTAAGGGACTGTCTCAGATTGCAATACAAGTTTTGTAAAATTTATGAGATGTACAGGACCTTCTCAGATTGTCGTACATGTTCAGTAAATTTATTCATTTGTTCAAATCAAACTATAGACCCTTTTCTATGGTCTATGATCAAACCTTCTTCCACCGAACAAAGTTCAATACAGCAAAGTATGGTTATCACAAACAGTTTCAATACAGCCACTGAATACTAGTACTGGTGTACCGTCTTCAAAAATGAAGATTACATCAGAGTCGTGATGGTTACAACTGCAAGTACAGTATATCAAATATAAGTCACAATGTTAGTTACTCTCCTTTATTGGTGTTTTGTATTTGAAATGGTACAGCAGTATTGAAAGGTGCACTGAAATAATGTATATTTTGGTAAGATTATAGATATCCTTATTTTGGTGTGCAAAATAAGCGGAACAGTCACATATAATGATTGAATGGAGATCAAAATCCTGCCAAACCAAATGAATAAATCTGCTGTGATAATGTGAGACTGTCCTTAAACTAGATAAAGGTAAAGGTAGGATTCTGGGAGAACTACATGTACATTGTATAACAGCGACACAATGGCACATTTTACAACATGAATACACTTGACATATAAAAGCATTGCAAATGTAATCTAGGGCTGTGAACAGTAACCACAGAGATTAAAATGACTTTTGATCTGGGAAGGAATGTAACTGACAGGATAACCAAAAACAACACTCCATAAATGAGTGTTACTTTCTGAGAAATGGCAAACTATAACTCATAGTTGTCTTGCAAATTTTAAATTGGTCACATTTTCATGATTTTGAAAGTATTTTGGCATAAATAAGCACAGCAGTGATAGTTTATTTACATTGTTAAAAATTGTGCATGGACAACATTAATGTTTTACTGATGTCTTTGTTGACATCAATCTCTGCTGACACTTAGAAATCAAATTTGCCAAATGATGCAAATGAATATAGATGTGTACGGAAAGGCAGCACTTACAGAGTATGAAAGAGCAACAACAAAGGAATGTTGTGTTGCAATCTGACAGGGCAACTACACAGCAATGTTGTGCTGCAATCTGACAGGGCAACAACACAGCAATGTTGTGCTGCAATCTGACAGGGCAACTAAACAGCAATGTTGTGCTGCAATCTGACAGGGCAACTACACAGCAATGTTGTGCTGCAATCTGACAGGGCAACTACACAGCAATGTTGTGCTGCAATCTGACAGGGCAACTAAACAGCAATGTTGTGCTGCAATCTGACAGGGTAACTAAACAGCAATGTTGTGCTGCAATCTGACAGGGCAGCTAAACAGCAATGTTGTGCTGCAATCTGATGGTTTTTACTTTGCCAGTCCATTACAATACTGTTGATTCTAATATGTTTATAAAATACACTTGAAAGCCCCATTTTACATCAGTGAATAAAAATACATGAGAGTCGGCATGGAAATTTTCAGTTGACACAATGAACAAAGTCAGACACAAGTCCGATTTCATTGTCCATCAGCCCAATTTCATTGTCATACCACAATATCAACAATCTATTTAAAATTTGTATTATCAAGCTGAGCAGAATTTTTGCACAAAGTCATCATTTTGTTTTGCAAATTTTGTTTCAGTTGAGAAGTGGTTTATCTGTATTCTGTTGGAAGAAATAAATACCAAGTGATTTATCATCACGATTGTAATCTCAGCTTATTTGCCAACGTAACAAGAAAATACTTCATTATTGTCACTTCTGATATATACAAGATTATACATCATCAAAATATTGAGACACAAGATCTATCAGCACTGATGGATGAGGTTCTGACAGATAGCGCATTGAAAATTTTTTGTTGACTTTTAAAATGAAACATACAGCCACATGACGCAAATCAAAAGACAGTGACTTTGTCTAAGACAAGGGCAATGTGTCAAGCAATTAACATCTATATTAACATGGACATAACAGCAACATTGATCTTATAAGCTACAAGGTGATGTTTAGCTACGCTGAAGAATTATCTTGCAGCTTGCCTTTACATAGTAAACTTGACATTACTGAATGAAAAGAAGCTTTTTTTGCAAAATAAAAGCATTACAACTAGAACTGTTTTTACAAGAAAACACTGAACCACCATAATATTACCTGTGTAAGATCCTGATGTTGGCAAAAACAAACACATAGTATGTTGTGTTGGTTAATATTTATTTTGAATTATTTGATAACATGCATCAACTCTGGCAAATCAAGTTACTGCATTATGGCAGCATCAGTGTATCAATTTCAGAAATAAACAAAGCCTCTCATTTAATTAACTTTTGCTTTGCTGTAGAAAAGAGCAAGTTTGGATGAAGATTTTCATTTCTAAGCTTACTCTACTAAAAATACACCAACATCTATCTGGAAATATTGGAAGGATTAATAATGTGGCAATTTATAAATGTACAGTCATGAAATATACATGTACTTTAACTTGTGATTCTTGGATATCAGAGAATACGTTTGTACTTACACATTATAATTCATGGTTTCATATTCCTCCTAATGTTTCAGCTTTTTTATCATTTTTGAACTCCAAAGACAAGTGATCAAGAGACTGTAAAGTGTGTACTGATAGATATTATCTATTCACTTACCTTAAATGAAAGCTCCTTGGTTCTAGATTCAAAGAGATGTTCTAATTTAGTTGTGTCAAGTTCAACAGGATCTAGTGTATTCCAAATTGTTGTTTTTACTGGACTTTTCTGACTCATAAAAGGAGAGTTATTTCTCACTTCCTTCCAGAATAGTTTCAAAGTCTTTTTAGATTTCTTGAGTGTGCCATCAGATGGTTTGCCTGGCACCTTTCCATCCAAGGCAGTCATTCCAAATAATGGCGGAGGAGGAGGGACACCAAACAAATGAGGGGGTGCAGGGGGAGCAGGAGGTGGAGGGGGAGGTCCACCAAGTGGAGGAGGTGGAGGAGGTGGAGGAATACCACCAACAGTCGCAGAATCAACAGCTGTTACTTTAGGTTCAAGTACATCTTCATCATCAGATGCAGCAAGATCCGTAAAATCTAAGTCTTTAATCTTAAGTGCTCTGTTTGTAGAAGCCAGGAGTTGATCCCAGCGTTCATCTACTTCTCTCTTTGGTGGTGCTGCAGCTTTATGTTGCTCAGAATCACTACATGTAGGTGACTTTCCAACACTATGCAGTCCTTCAATAGCTTGTCCAATAACACCAGTTCTATCTCCTGTTGGACCAAGAGGTCCTTTGTCACCACTTTCATCAACAGTGCTTTGACTCAACCGTTCCTGTGCGTTCATTACTGCCCCTGCATTGTCAATGTTGTCTTGAACTGTACGTGTAACTTCTCCTGTACTGCTTTGTAAATTCTCTATCCTATCACCTAGTGACTCTGTAGCTGACAAACACTGTGAAATTCTCCTTGTTGGGAGTGGTCTTGCCTCTTTTGGTAAGTCCTCCTCATCATCCACACTTTTCATCTTTGATCCCATCATAGCTAGGAATAATCTTTTGTTATTTGACAAGACTTGATCTTGTGAACTGTCACCTATTCTCTCTGATCTTTCCTGCTCTATTCTTTCCAATTCTGGTTTTTCAAGTTGTGCACTGAAATCAGAATTCATAATTGGCCTTCTTCTTGGGTCAACAGTTGAACTTGGTGGCGGAACACCTTTTGTAAATGCTACAACATAAATAAATAAATAAATAAACAATAAACAAACAAATATAAATCAATGTCTGTGAAGAAAATCTCAATGTCCTTGATCACCAATACTTCTAATGACATATTTCATTGGATACTTGATAAATAAAATGAAGAATTACTTAGAAAATTGTTTATTAAGTAAAAATTATGTGGCATTGCAAGAATTGAACTGCAAAACATTTCTTGATGTTCAAAAGTCAATTTCTTCTGTATTGCATATCAACAGATTAATTTGTTATTTGGTGGTATTATCCTTGGTATTATCCTAAGACAACTCTAAAATACAGGTTTTATACTCTGGTCAGTATTTGAAACAATCCATATTCTTAAGGAATCAGGATATAGGACAAGAATGTTCATTTTGGGGTCTTTTTCCTTGATATAATTTATGTATATCATTTAAAATCTATTGAAGGTTACTGATTGATATAATTTATGTATATCATTTAAAATCTATTGAAGGTTACTGATTGATGTTGTAGATGAGTTACCAGATGATGATGAGCCTTCTGTACTCTCATTGGAGGCAGTGGAAGTGGATGATATGCATGAAGGTGATGGAGATTTTCTATCTTCATCTCGCAAACTGCTACCACTTGATGAAGAACTTGAAAGTGAGCATGAATCTCTTTCCTTCAATCCTTCATTTCTCATCTCCTTCTCTGATGGCACTTCTTCAAATCGATTCCTGAACCGTGATTTTGATACATTCAACTCTACAAAATAGCAAAGCAAAACGTTTGACACATGAGAAAGGATCACTGAGACCTATAGTGTGTATCCTTCACTGTAGCAAAGATGGAACATCTAGCATTAGAAAAGTACAGCATGTTGAGACTGACAAAGATGTCAGCATAGGTGATAAGTGACACTGGAGAACTGGCGACAGAGAAGATAGGAAAGAGTTGAAGAGATTGGAGAAAGACTTACTCTTCTGGGAAACAAGCTCAGTTAGAATATCAGAAAGTTCTTCCTCCTCTAGCTCCTCTATGAAAGGTGAAGTAAGAAAGGAAAAAGCAAACAGAAATAGGAAATAGAATCATACAGAACAGAGAAAACTGAGAGTACAGAAGAGAAAGATTGAAAGTTGACATGCTTGGAGTTTAGGTTACAACATGCTTATAAGAGCTGAATCCATTGTCTTCTGTTGAAAAGTCAAAGCATGCCAAAATTTTGACTTAAAACTATATCCATGTTCCACATGTCTACGGCATTCATCTACACATTATCTCTGTGAACTAGTTTTATACACTAGATTGGATCTTCATCATGCTGTAAGAAAACTGATGTATTAAGTGTTAGTTTAATATTACAATCCTTCTATCACCAGTTTTATAGGATTCGCTTTGTGATAGTTGGATTGTCCTGAGATGTAATCACAGAACTTTACAAACACATGTAATGTATGTGTTTCACACGATGCAGTTGATGATTTCAATGTGAACCATCCATGTATCTTGACATCCTAGACTGTTAAGATGGGGAGAAAGGTTATTTTTACTGTTAGTCAATCTGAGTACAATACTTACTGTGAGTTGCATGCGGAATACCTATCACATCAAAGGCAAACAAAGTATTAAATGTAGGCAACTGGAATATGACTTGAATGAGGACTATGCTGCCGTTACACTGCCATCATATGAGACACTAAAGGCAGCCATAGTCCACCTACCTTCTGAGCCTGGTGGTTCTTCCTCTTTGAGATATTCTAATGCCAAGAATCAAAATCAGAGAGCAGTATAAAGATCACAGTTGACAGATTCATGTCTGTTGCATAGGATAGTTATATAGAGTGATGAAAACTCTCTGTATGTATGTTACTGATATCTATGATGGCTTGTTTTGAAAAGATGGCAAGTCTTTACTGAAACCTGGAAAGTGCATCACAGTTGTGTGACAAAATTTGTGTAAGGAATTGTGGTGTTTTGAAAAAAGTATTTGCTGTAATTCTTGTATTAGCAGCATGAAATTTGTGAAGAAGCTGAGAATTTCATTGAGTCCAGTGCACACTCACTGTGAACATAGAGTAGTATTGAGAGTATAGTGACTGGTGCACTCTTAACATAAGTGTGAACAGAAACGTTTGTAACAAATCGTTGTGTTACTTGTTTGACCTTTTGTCTGCAAGTGACATTGCATGTGTTGTAATTCATGCACAGAGTAGATAGAGAGAGGGCAGTGGGTGCTGTACCTTTGTACAAGTAAAGTAAGGTTTCCAAGGTTGGTCTTGGAAGCTGCATCAGTTCAGGATCTGTGACATCATGAAATAGATAAAGTGAAAGTAAAGTAAAGGAGTGAGGGTGAACGTTACGGAGCAATGGATAGATAAAGTAAATGCAAAGGTGGTATTGAGGTTTCATTGACTTCTTAGTGTCTTATTCTCCCTTGTAACGTCAAATGCTGATAGAAGAATGAAAAAGTTGTGCTGTGCAAGTTATAAACATTTGTCATGCTGAGGGAATAATACAGCTGCTCTCAAATAAATAATTTTTTATACTCGATGACTTCTATAGATTATCACCAAGGAATTTTCTTTGCATTGCACACTCTCAAGGTTTCAAGTGGAAGTTTGTTGGGCTCTATTACCAACTTAAAAGACTGATGTGAATAGCTAGGTCTTGTATTCATCATTGTTAAACACACCTGACACCCCAGTGCATAGTTTTGTGTTTGTAAGCTTGTGTCTAAGCAATAGCCATTATATCTACAGCCTTAACAAGAATTGAATGGCAGAAATGCATGACACAGCTTGACATGCATGATAGTATGGTTCCATGGTTGTTTGTCAATGTCACAGACATGCATGATAGTACAAAGCTCTGATGCTGTATCGCAGCTTGACATGCATGACAGTAGAAACCAACTGTCCTGTAACTCTGTTTGACATGCATGACAGTAGAAAGCTCTGTTCCCGTATCACTGCTTGACATGCATGACAGTAGAAAGGTATTTTCCTATACCTCTTCTTGACATGCATGATAGAACAAAGCTCTGATCCTGTATCACTGCTTGACATGCATGATAGAACAAAGCTCTGATCCTGTATCACTGCTTGACATGCATGATAACTTAGTATAAAGATATTGCGCTGTATCATAGCTGGACATGCAAGTTGGCATCATATTCTTCAGTATGTACTATCACACAAAGTTTGTTTTCTCCAAGATCCCTTGGCATGCATGAATCTTCAAACTGTTTGCTGCATCTCTGCTTCACATGCCATTCTAATGTTCCATATTACATTCAGTCACATTATTTTCATTATTGTAGTTCAGCTTGCTGGTTTGTTTGGGTTTACATGCTGTAAACAAACACAGCTATGTTAGGTCTTCACAGTTTTTGCAATCATCATGACATGGAGGTAGCAGGTCTGTTACAAATACATCATGCGTACATGTCAGTTCAAAAGTAAAGAAGTACCTTGCAAGAGGAGAGCTGGTGTATTTGGTAACAGTGGAAGATTCCTGGGTAGCACTGGTGTTTGTTGATTTGAGGACTTTTCATCTTCAGATGTTGTAGATTCCACACCAGTAGAAGGCCTTAGCAATTTTCTATTGGGTTGGTTGACTACAATGATTTCAGGCATGATCTCACAGGTATTTGTTGGGACTTGAGGCTGTACAGTGGCTGGCAGTGTGGATTCAGATGGCACTCCAGACTGCATTGACGGATGGGGTGAGAATGGAACCCCCTTAGTGTCTGCAAACACTGCTGATGGCACTTCAGATTGTACTGATGGATGCGGTGAGAATGGAATCCCCTGAGTGTCTGCAAACATGGCTGAGGGCTGATAAAATGGTCTTGGCATTTGTTCACTTGTGTCACTCTCGGTTGCTGACACATCAGGCGTTGCTGGTAATGGCGCATGTTGGCGAGAACTTGGAGGTATTGGAGGTAGTGGGCTGTAGTATTTTGCACTTCTTTCATTGGAAACATATTTCACAGGGATACTATCCGGTGTGGGTGGTAATGGCTTTTGATATTGTATGCTGTTGTAATCCACTTGACCTTTGACCTGGGGGACATGTGGTTGGGAGTGCAAGTGTATATGCTCATGGACTATATCTGCAGTTGATGGTAACTGGTCCAATATTTCTGGAGGTGGTAACTGAGCTAAAACCTCTGGAGCAATTTTGTTTTTGATCTGTGGTGGAAGTTTAGCAATAATCTGTGGTGGAAGCTGATTGATCAGCTCAGTTGGAATATGAACACCACTCTTTGGGGCGGACTCTTCTCCCTTCTGTGGTTCAGATTTCAAAGTGTCTTTTGATATTGACTCAAACATTTCCCTTGGAACTAATTCCATTTCCTCTTCTGTGAGTGACTCTAACTGTTCTACAGATACACTCTTCAACATCTCCTTTGGTACAAGCTGTAACTGACCGGTGGTCAGCAACTCTAGTTCTTCTTTGGAAAATGACTGCAGTAAATCTTTGGGTACCAGTTGTAATTGTTCCTCTGGAGACAGCTGAAGTAGTTGTTTTGGCACCAACTGCAAGTGGTCTTTCTGCGCCGATGTCAATGCTTTCATTTTCTGTTTCAAAAGTTTATTTTCTTCAAGTAGTTGTTGTTGTTGTTTCTGCTGGAGTTGTAACTGCATATCAAATGAATCCTCTGGCCAGTCCTCTGGATATTGACTTGATGGTGTTGCTGGAGACCATAGATTTTGTAATGCACCTTTGTTTTTCACAAGACTTTCATCTTTAGCTTTTCATTATGGAAGTAACATAAAGAGTAATGATGATAAATTTGAGCAAGGAAATACTTGCACAACATGAGAACACATTGGTTGCCTGAATTCGTATCTCAAAGGTTGAAGTGTGCACTGATATTAAACATTAACAAACTTTGAGCAAGTCATATTAGCATCTACTATAAAAATATTGGTCTTCGTTTGATTTTATTTTACCAGTAAAGGTATAAAGTGTTACGTTACATGCTTGAAACTATTTCACCGCAAAAATGTGATGGAACAATGCTTGTATGTTATGATTATAGTAACAAAAAATACATCATATATTTATGGTCATATTTCTCACACCTGATATTTAAGTTTGTCTACAAGACTCAAATGTCTCTGTTTACTAGTCACAGCTGTTACTATGATCTATTTCAGCTGATATCAACATGGTCCATATCAGCCTACATGCTTGCATCAACAATGAAGACTGTAAGAATTACTCCTAGCTTTCCTGACAAGAAGAACATCCAAATAACAATGCATCGATTCAACTGCAAAATTATTCACAAGTCATTGTTCTTCATAATAAAATATAGAGGGCTGACTGGCTCAACACTGTGATGTTATAATAAGAATATTTGTTGCAGGGCAGAGACAACTCTAAGTCGAGACACAGAGCATGACAAGGTTTGAAGTAGTACCTTGAGAACGAACTCTTGGTCGTCTCTCTGACATCATTTGCGACTGGTCTTCCTCAAATTGAACTTGAGAGAGAATCAGATATAAAAAAGATTTAAGGAAACAAGAATTTATGGGACAAAATCAGGAGAAACTTATGAGAAGAACAAAGATGATAAAATTGTGAAGAAGAGTGAAAGATGAAAGAAAATAGGAAGGAAGTGTGTTACCATCTTCAGGATAGAAGTCAGCAATGTCATTGTCAGACAACACTTCATGAGTTTCTATGTCATCTTCTAGTGAGAAGCACACAATGAGAAACACAGTAAAGTGATTGATAAGGAGAACACAGCAACACACAGAGAAAGAGGAAAGAAAGAGAAAGATGTTAATCACGTTACAAAGATTGTGATTACAGAGAAAGTGGAAAGTTTTCAAGAAATGTCCATATGTCTTGATCTGACATACATGTCAGGCATATGAACAAGTAGAATGTGTGGTAGTTCTATAGATGTCAGATCTGCAATGACGTGTTACCATGGTGTAAGGAATAACAAGGAGGGTGAGTGAGATCACAAACACAAAAATTGAAAAAGAAATTGCCTGTATTATAGAACAAAAAAACACTATATGACCTGCTGTATGGGTATTGATTGCTGTGATGTTGTATAGAATTATTCACTACAGTTCCACAGTGCATTCAAATTAAAATGTACACTACTATGGGAACTGATATCAGAAATATTGGAGAGAAATAGAAGATTTCAAGGTGGCCATGTTGAGACAACATGTAAAGGCTAACAAAGAAGGAAACAGACTGGGAGTATTAAGAAGGAAGGTATCAGAAGTAATTTTTGATGTTGTAGCAGTGTATCGTATGTATGTTATACTGGAGAATATGACAGCATCCCTTAGTAATTGTACCCACGGAGAATACTTTTAGATTTTCTTTTTTCTATCTTGATAATAAACCTTCTAGATAGAAATCATGAGCTCATGCCTGGTACACACAGGAATGGCTGCACTTATCTGCCATAATTTCTAAAATCTGTAACTGTTATGAAATCAGTTATCATATTGCCATGTCGGGCAGATAATTTACACCTACAGCTACAAAGTATTTATCCAAATAATGTCAGCGACTTACCCGCAATATTTGCATTATAATCTGTTGGAGATCCCTTGTCTGTTAAAAGTGGAAAGGTTTTAGAGACTAGTATGAGTGGTACTGATGATCAGCAGAAGAAGATATGCCTGTATACTGATGGTCACATACGTACCTTGTGATTGGAAACAGTCATTGACTACCGGTAATGATACTTTTCATTCAAATTTCAAACCACCTCTCACACAATGAAAACACAGTTTAATCCAGTGGTGAGACACATCAACCATCATCTGTGCAAACTGTCTGGAAATTTAAGTCTCTCATCAATACTGCTATACACCGGTATGTTACAGTATTTATTTTGCTGAAATTCCAAGGTAAGATTCACTCTTGAAAATAAATCAATTCTGTATAATAAGAGTCAGCACTTCAATACAATATCTCGTTAAAAATTTAATATTCAATAAAACCCTATGCATCTTTTACTATTGATATCAGCTTAGTCATGTGCTAACACAAAATCTGTACTTCTATAAAAAGAACGTCTTTGGGAATTTCATATTGGACACAAAGCCAAATGCCCTTTATTGTAATGTTACACTGTAGATTTGAAATGGGATGAATTTGGGATTTAAAAAGGAATGGAATGTCTTTGCTAGGTTAAAGCAAGGATGTGGTATTGTCTCACCTTGGGTATAGACAACAGTGACTGCTATTTCACTGTCCTCACTCTCTGACTCAGTGTAGCCTTTGGTTGTGATTTCAAACACAGCATAAGAAAAGGTGAAAACAGCAACAGTACAGAGGAATGTGCATGAAGAAATGTGAGAGGTAGGAATAGATATAGAGGAAAGAAAATAGAAATAGACACAGAGAGAAGACGATAAAACTATGCTTCTCACTGAGGTTACACTATTGCACTGTTCACATCAGAATAATGTGATGTAATTGACACCAGTCTGTTGTCACTATTTGGAATCAATCTACATGTACCTGTCACGACAGAAATTGTTGAGTTGAGCTGAGAAAGGACTTGATGATATCTGAATGAACATTCAAATTTGATGCACTGTGTCTAGATGCAACCTTAGTGAGAATATAAACACAAACATAGATTGTAAGAAGAATGGAAAGAAAGAATGCATGCAAAGCCAGCGTGCAAAGACAGGACTATCAAGGGCATCTCAGTTATCACTTCTATGGGAACCATTCACTTATCTTTTTACTTACGATCAGCTGACTCTGTCCTAGAAGATCGTTTGCGTTCATTATTAGCATCACCTTTGGACTGAATCATGCTTGCATCTCCTAGCATAGCAGAAGATGCAGTTTAATGCACAATGCATCACCAATTTGAAATAAAATGAATGATGTTGATGCTGTTTCATTTGGATTGTGGGAATGGATAATGCAACAGGAACAGGGTAAAGGTTACTGGTCTCCAGATTATGCATTACAGTTTAAAGTACCCTAATATCTGTTGGTTAAAATGGGGTATGGAGTTTTCAAGGGAAGATAAGGTTAGAAGATGTACGTAAGTGTTTTGATTTCAATAGCAGTTTTTCCATACAAGTACAGGTATGTTAATAATAACTGTCTTGAAATATTAGATGACTGTGATCGGATAGTAAAGAAAGACATCCAATGTATTAATACTAGCTTGAGGCATTTTGTATCAGTTTAGCATTCAATCTGAACTTTAAATTCAAAAACATCAATTTGAAGTTAACAGGTATACTAAGTACTTTTATACAATCATTTCTGATTCTATTTGTGAACTACATACGACTTAATATTGCATACTACTGCTATAGGGAAAGAAGATATTTTACAAATTTCTGTTGTACTGTCAATTTCAAGTGGCAAATTCCAATATAAAACATTTTCTATGTACTTGATTAGGGGCCAAAGAACCTTCCTTTCTCCGTTGCTAACAGTTTCTTTGCATACACTGAGGAATCTAGGATTTATAGCTGAGCAGAGCATCGCTCACGTAGCATAGCACTGTGCAGAAAAATCTGGAATCTCAACAGAGCCACTGAACAGAGCTGTGCTTCACTCAATTGTTGAATCACAAAGGCAAGGCTATTGATAGACTGATGAGAAGATGTGAGAGGGTCAAAGGTCAGAGCATACTCACTTTCTGGAGACATGCCTTCAAGAGATCTTCTACGTACACGACGTAGTTTAACTGTGACAGCTTTAAAGAGATGAAGCAAAGATTTGTACCAAGACACAAAGATGAAGAGAGATGGACAAAACAGACAAATTACAGTGATTTCAGTCCAACTATGCTGAAACATTCCTAATGATTAAAGGCCTGTGCTGGCATCAGATTGTCTAGCAGGGAAATCTACTTATTAGATTACAATTTCTGTGGAAAACAAAAGGCTATGACACTCCGTAACCTTCTTATAAACTAAAACAAACTTGATCCCGGGGATCGAGTCCCTGGCCTTTAATCTGATAATTTTTTGCACTGATTCTAGTATTATTGCTATTGATGGCTATATCATAGTTGCACATGTAAAACTGACCAATACTTTGATCGAGTCAGTTGAGAATTAAGTGAGAAATTACAAAACAGGCAATATGAGATCACCATACAACATTCACGAATTATTTCTAGTCAAGTGTCTTTCACTGATAAATCATTACTATGGAATGTTATACAATGAGAGAAAATTTCAAAACAAGATCTAGAATTGATGGTTAAATGTGAAATTGTGTGGAAATTCGTATTATCACTAGCTAGATCTCAGAGATGACATTTCAACACTGGCATAGCTATTCATACTTTCTAGGATGATTTCATCCTCTGTTTGTAGAAGTTTTACAGACAAGATAGGATAAAGAAGAATACTGGAGCAACTGATGGGATTAGCCTGTCACTGTAAATGCTTCAACTTTAGGAAGACTTAATCACTGTAAATACAATGCAAGAAAAATACTGACAGACTTATGAGCAACTCATTCAGTGATGGAAATGGATAATTATGGATAGGTATGGACACCAAGCAAATGAAAATGGCTTAGAAAAAATATGAGTGTGTAATGGAAAGGCAAGAAACCATCAAACCTTGATGACATTCTTTGTTAAACAAATACCTTATGAGTTCTGCAACTATCCGTGGTGCTTATATCAACCAAGTATTGATAATCTATACATGTCAGTTTGTATTAGATAAATGATGTACTACCAACCTGTCAACATCTGGTATAAGTTGTGTTATGTCAGTCAGTTTATCAATGAGACAACAATACCTTAGGATTCATTCCACCATGCATTGACTGTTCACATTCTACAAAGCACTGACCTGAGTGAGGCATCAAGTATCTCTCTCATCTATCTTGGCATTTTCAAAGATGTCAGATAATTTGGAGTGAATTTACTGAACAGTTTTGAGTCCAGCATACATGAATGTCATTTCTTTGTCACATTATAAATACCACTCAGGGTTTCCACACATAATGGTAGAGACCATTGATCAGAATCGAAGATTACAAACTTACCGGGAAATCAATAAAGAAATAGACAAAGTGAAGAGCTGATCTTGTCACTTTGTAAGAATTTACTTTGTTGGCTGGGCAGATTGGAAAATATATAACTAATGTAAAAAGAGTGTCTGAACAGACACATTTAGGACTATTCTTATTACAATAAACTACCTGTAACCAAATGTTGATGACACCATTTTACATGATAAAGATACTGACACCCTGAGATCAGTCCATGCAAGGTAGACTACATGAATCAAAATACAATGGTTAATATCCTATGTGCAGTACCCTGTTGAGAAATGTCATTTAAAAATTAAACATTTAGCAAATGCTAGGAGTGTTAGGTTGTGTTACTGAATCATCCCATTACCATGGTAACAGACACTTACTGTCTGGATCATCATCTGTTACAACTGGTGACATATCCTTCCGTCTATATTGTCGTGACCTTCGACCTTCATTAAAATCAAATCCAACACAAAGTGATGGACAGTCAGCAACATTACACTTGTGATGTATTTGACTTAACAGAGTTATCTTGACATGAAATGATGTAACAAGTATCATGTTTCAGGTTATACAGTGTTTGTTTCAATGGAAATAAAATCCATTCATTATTACCAAAATACACATAAGAAAAGTGAAATCACTGTAAATCAACACTGACAGGGTTGCTGGGTTCTATCAAATGTCAGCCAACATGGTATCATACTATAACACGCTATACGGTACAGTACAAGAGATTTCCCATAATACATCATGATTTGTACCTATGTAGATTCCCCTGTGAAGTCTACCATGTCTCCCATGTGTAGACAAATTCCTTGACTAGTTGTAAAAATTCTGAAAACATACTTTTAAAAACACCTTTCTTCTCAATTCCCATTTTAAAGGATTAAGAAAATTTTGCTTGATTGAGAGAAGAGAAAGGATTTTTGTAAATTTTCCACTGATTTGTCTCAGCCATACAGAATAAAGTGATGGAAAGTAAGGAGACAAGTTGCACTTGTTTTATGAAACAAAAGGATATTGATTTTTTCCAAATAGAAAAGACAAAAGAAATTTACATGCTAACTTTTTTCAGAGAATGACCCCTTCAGTTGGTCATAACTTGCTTCCCAAAACTGTGACATTTGTAGTGCCTGCAGAATGTGACTTTTATGGTTATTTAATGTTTTCTTTGAAATTTATACTACAATATTTCAATGTACTTTTAATAAATATAATTAATCAATTATCTTGAGACTTCACATTATTGCTTTTATGCAGAACTGAAAAAGTTATAAGATGTTGGTACAAATCAAACAGAATTGTGGGTAATTTATTGTACTGTGTACGGTGCCATCAACCCACATGATAGAACAGACCAGGATACATGTCAAAAGGTAATTTTTATGACCCAATACGTGTGACCTTTCATCCTGGTATTTGGATGGTACATAGGATTGATATCTTGACACACAGCTGAGAGAATAATGCAAAGTTATGCTTGGTATATGTGACATTAACAATTAAGAAGGCAGAGAATTCAGTGAATGTGGTTGGCTGTTTCAGAGAGTTTAATCAAACTGTGGATATCATTAAAACAAAAATACCACAAAGTTAAGGTCATGCTTGGGTCACGATAATGGCCAATATTGGTTGTGGGTGTAATTGAATGATAATTACACCACAAAAGGGAAGTGACTTTTGCTGTAACGACGAGTGAACAATGGACGAGATAACGACTTTGATGTAGAATTAACTTATAAGGAAATAAGAATACAGTAATACAAATTCTCACCTTCTCTCTGTTCAGTCTTTGTACTTGGTTCGTCTGTTTTCCTCTCTGCATATCTGCCACTACTCTGCCTCTGTTGTTTCATTCTGGCATGGTAGCTAATGTAATTTTCATCTGCAAAAATCAAATCATACAATATTTGTTTCAAGTTAACAATGGAAAACTCCTAATATTGAGGAATAGTGGTAAAAACTTAAAGAGATCATGCATTGAACAAATTTTAATAAATAAATTTTCTACTACTTGACAGGTGATTATAATGCAGAGCTTCATTGTAGCAAGGATTTGGTAACATTGCATTTACATGTATGACAGTCAACTTGACCATATTATACCTGTCATAATAAAGTTATACGCATCAAAAACATTTTGTTTTGGTCACACTTCTCACAACATATTCTGTTTATCAATATGCCATGAAACACGCTTTCACAATTAGCAAATAAAATGATCAGAATATGTGTATCAGTGTTTGTTCGAAGTAGGACATGGAAACTTTCTACAATGAAAAGCAAACAAGGCAGTAGTCAGTTAACTTATGCTAGCATATCTATAATAAAATCTTTAGAAACATAGATTTTCTTAACCGCTGGGAATTATCAACAGTATTCAGGGTATGGAGTGAACTGCAAACACACCTCTTGGTTCTTGACGTGTTTTCAAAGAATCACCTCTAGATAGCAACGCCATCAGATCTGTTTCATCTTCTGAAACACAGAAAATCATATCATTTCT
>LD343564.1:103130-130848 GCA_001465055.1 Ptychodera flava | reverse complement strand
TTTATGTTGGTACACACGATAGTGCACTATGTCATGCAGTGAATGCATAACACCTTGGCTGTCCTTAATGTGTGATAAATAATATTTGATAAACAAGGGTACAAATCTGGCATATCGTCCATGTAGCAGACGAACACAAAGTGTCTGTTACCGGGTACCAAAAACTATGAAAAATAGTAAAGAATGAGCTACAAAATCACTATCAGTTTTAAGTTGAAGGTAGAATAAGTCTGTACCTTTGTATAAAATACTATAAAAATAGTAGAAAGTGAGCAACCAGCTGAAAGTTAGTCGAGGAGACCTTTACCACATATCATTTGCATCTCATTGTCGGCTACATGGACTGTGTGCCACAACTCCACCGAATAAACATCAATTTTAGTTCAAATTCACTACAATGAAGTTCAATCAATCAATGTCAAGACAACAAGGAACTCATACTGCCTCCGTTCATTTGAACATAAAACATGCTGTACATGACAACATCTGCTGACATGGTCAACTTGTGACATCATCAAAGCATTATCACTGTATAAGTAAACCATGGACGATAACTCTACTAGGATACTACAGAGAACTAAAAACTTGCTCAGCTGACTATCTGACAAATTTAACTGTATCTTTCAGGCAATATGTCATCTATAGTGTTTTAATCATAATGTACATATAGATGAACATTTTTGTAGACTTGGTAATAAAAATGTGATTATATTTTTGACAGGTATTTATCTAATAAGAACAGTTGCCAGTCAATCTGGACTCCAAACAAGCAGATTCACAGAACTGTACAACTAAACAAGGACAGCCTATACAATGTTATAATTTGGCCAAGCAGCTTTTGACTGTGATGTCTTTCCTGGGTGACTGGGTGCCGTACAATATGAGTTTGAATCCAATTGAAAATCTACTGAATTCTATAGCTCCTTCACGTGTATTAGGTGTCAAGTATAATAAAAGCTTCTTTTAGAGGAAGTTTACCAGAGAAAGACTTGTTTCTTGTTAATGTCATGGATTTAAGTTCCATACTGAAAACATTGATAGGTGGAATTTAACTGTGTTCACAAATAGCATACAAGTTGTCTTTACAACACTGTGCATGTGAAGGGTGTCACTTTTCAACTCTATCATTAGAAGGTGTGTTGTCTTACAATAAATGGTGCAGACAAACATTTTGAAAAATAAAGAACGGCATAACCATGACAAATTAAACATTATACCATGTTGAAACTACAGTATCTGAATTAACTTTGGAATGTCACATAATATTCATACCGGTAGAAATGGAGAAAATATGCATGCAACATTATAGTTTCCATATTGTTTAACCCTATGTAAATGAATGAAACCTAAAGGTGAAGACTATACTTGACTACTGTGAGGTTACACAGAGTTATAATGTGAGTGAAAACACTTGATTTAATCAGTGGAAACTCACATGGTTTTCTACACTAAGAGTGTACAGTACAGCTAGTGTAGTCAATACTCTCACTTTTGCAGTCTCAGTGAATACTGTTAGAATAGGGTAATTTCACACAGACTACTGTTATTGGTTTGAAACTAAGGATGCCTACATGCTGAAAAGCAATGAGGTACCTTCAATAGTTGGAGATGTGGAGATAACAGGCACTACAGGACCTTTCCTGGTGCCTGTCTTGGAAGATGGTCTGAGACAATTGCCAATGTACAAACCAGCTGAGAAAGCTGGCATGAATATCCCCACTGAAAATAAGATCATAGAGTTCAAAGATATAAGACTGTGGACACTGTCTGACGATATCATTAGAAAGAGAAAGAAAGAGAGAAAGAAAGAAAGAGAAAGAGAAAGAAAAGAGGCAGAGAATGTCTGAAGGGGGTTTTGATACTCACAGGCATAAGCTGTGACACTGGCCATGAGGGCAGCTGGTAGGAAGAATGAATCTTTTGGTTGAGGAAGACAACAGACAATATATCAGAGATAATCAGAGCAAAATTGGCAACAAAAAGAGCAGGGCAGAGGGGGCAAGGGGAGGATAGGGAGAGTTACAGAGATGAAGGAAAGACAGGAAAGGAAAGACTAAGTTAGAGGGTTTCCATTGTTTTTTTGTTGATTGTTTTCATTTAAATGCATGCTACTTAATACTACTGAACATGGTCTGTAAGTATTAAAGTTTGTGAAAGATTGTGATAACAAAAAAACACCACATTTACAATGTATGCAGTCCAAGATTAATCAATGTTTATTCAGGTTAATGGAGTAAAATCTGAATTATGATCTATTCTACTGGTCTATAAATTGCTATATTCAATGGTGACAAACTCTAGACATGTATATATCATAGTAATGCTGTGAGACAAACTGTACACACATCACTGTGTTAAAAATGATACTGGATCATGATCATGATCTATAGACAACATCTGACAACAATGGCAAAGGATTAGTTTAATAACGAGTAATGAAAGTAACAACAGAGTATCAGGTACCCTGTGATGTGACCGGTCATTTGCATACACTCATGCTGAGAAATGCATGCAGATATACACCCAGGCAAAACAAGCCTGTAAAGCATATTTGATACTCACTAAATGCACTGAGATGAGACAACAGATCTTTTATCGATGCTGCTGTTGCATCATCACCTTCAAAGGAAAACGGCAATGAAATTTCAGCATACAGAGCAAGAGAGCTGCAATGATGGTTTTAGCATTCCATGCTTAACTCATGTCTACGTACCATGCGCTGGAGGATAAAGGTGGTGTTCTTGTCAATGTTTCAACATCTGATCATCTTCTCTCAATATGTTCACGCAATTGACATGCTCTTATCTTTGCAATTCTTTTAGTATATCAAACAAATGTTTCATTCAATCTTTGACAATTACAGGTGGTACATTAGTATGTCAGTGTCAATGGATATCTCAAGTTCTTTTCATCATCACATGATTAATCATAAAGATTATTTTCCATCACAGCTGTGCAACTTGGTAAGTGTCATCTTTAGCTTGTTGTGGAATCATGCACATCTTCTAACTCTGATTCTTGAAAATCAAGAGTCTTCACAAACCGCCATGCCACAAGGTGAATGACTACGATATAGAGCAACATACACTGAGCATGCAAATCAGACTCACTTTTGACAAGTTGGAAGGTATCACTAGGTACAGAGGCACCCCTATCAACCATCTGTTTCAGAAGTTCTGCTGTCTCCTCTATTTTGCTGGACACTTCTTTCCAGCCTGACTCTGATAATGAAATTCCAGCCAATGCTTCCAATGCTGCATCTCTAACATCAACAACAATTTCTTCTGCTTGGTCCTCCATGAGAAACTCCTCAACATTGTCAATCAATGCTGTGTAACCAATCGGGATCTCCTCAGATTGCCATAGAACTACTTCAGTGACATTATCCCGTTGTTGAAGTTCACATGCATTGATAAAGGTTTCTGTAGCACGTCTCTCTTTGTCCATGAACACTTCCTCTTTAAGCTCATCTTCAAAATCTTCACAGATCATTTCAGTAATACCTACTCCAAAAGCAAAAATTCTTTTGTCACAGATTTCCTCTGCAACATGAAGAGTAATTTCAGCTTTTTCACTCTCACTGTACAAATCATATTCCTCAAGTATATTGGGGACATAATATCTCTCTTCCATGAGTTCGAGTTCTCTTGCCCTGCAAATAATAACTTCAGGTTCCTCTTCAGATGTGTACCTTTCATCAAACTCTGTACCAGACAAATCTGTGACTGATGTCATTGATTCTGATAGACTAGAATCTCCACCAGACAGCAAAGCCATTATGTCATCTTCATTATCATATTCTTCATATGAATGGTCAGAGTACCTTGATCTTCTGCTCAATCTTGGAACATATTCATCTTCATCAGCCCATTTAGATCCTCTTGACCTGCTGTAATAACTAGTCTCTGATTCTCCATCATCAACATCAACATCTTCAGCTGTTACATCTGATATATCACTTTCTTCAATGATTTCTAATTTTTCCAACTCTTCAAGTTCATCCTCTTCGCTTTCTTCACTGCTGTCACTGAGTTCTCTACTCTCACTCTCTACAGTTTTTCTCAGAGCAAATTCATCTTCCTCTTTCTCTTCATGTAAGCTACGAGCATCAATTCTCTCTAATTTGACATCCTCCTGAGATTCTTTGGGAGCCTTGGAGACTGGTTCTTCTGGGACACTCTCAGCAAATCCTTGACATAATAATTTCATGATGTCATCTTCACTTTCTTCCTCTACGGCTGTTTTTGCCATTCTACCATATGATCTACCACCAGTGAAGCCTCTTGACAGAAACTGCATCACATCATCCTCTTCTTCCTCCCCCTTCTCTGGTTCCTTTACTTTGTAAGACACTGCCTTTCTTTCCAGAATCTTTTCGTCAGTCTCTCTATGCAGCCTGATATCCTCATCATCATCTGGTGAGGAACCCTCTGATTCTGGAGCAGATCCATAGGCTGTATCAGACTCAGACTGCCATCTTCTTACATCATCATCTTCAACCTCTTCCACCTCTGGTATGGTATCAAGTCGCCTATCAACAACTATATCTACATTATCAGACACTGACTCTGCCACTTCATCATTTTCATCATATCCCTCCTCCCTATCTTCCATTAGAGCTAACTTTAGTGGTCGAATAAAGGCTTCTTCTGGGGGTAACTCCTCAATTTCGTACTCTCTTTCATAGTCATTCAGATACTCTTCCATTTCAAGTGTGGTATCAGAATCATCATCTGAGGAGCCTTTCAAAGTGTCTTCCTCGTCTTCACGTTCATCAACTCTTGCTTCTGGCACAGCTACTTCCTGCACTCTTTCTTTATAAGGAATTTGTACATGTATTTCATCATGACTGTCCTCAAATGAACTCACCTCTTGAGGTCTAGCTGCTGGAAGTGTTACTGTCACTTCACTGTCAGAATCACCAACTGAGAGTAATTTCATGACATCATCATCATGATCAGATTCTGAGGCACTGAAATACTGACGTCTCCTCCTTGACGCTGAAAAGCCACCAGAAAGGAAAGCCATTACATCATCTTCTTCATCATCTGCAAATGCTGCTTCACTGTCAGTTTCTAGAAATGATGTGTCAGTATCTCCACTTTCATAGTACTCAAGTGAAACACTGGTTGTTCCTTCATCTGTGTCAGTATCTTCTGTCTGTTCTTCAATATCTACATTCTGACTCTCAGCAGAAACATTCTGAATCTCAGCAGAAACAATCTCTGCAGCTCTTCTTCTCCTTCTTCTTTCTCTAATGGACAAATATTCATCTTCTTTGTCATGAGAAACCTCCTCTTCTGATTCATGTTTCACAGAATCTTCTCTGGATTGTTTCTCTTCATCAATAACAACTTTAAATTCTACAACCGGTTCATCCACTGCTTCCTCACTGTCCTGAACATCATGTGCCATAAACTTATCTTCTTCAATATACACTTGTGGTATGTCATCTTCTACTGTTGGCTCTGTTACACCCTGAGAAAGCATTTTCAAGACATCGTCTTCATCATCATCAATTGTCCGTCTACTTCTCCTTGCGGAGTATCCTCTTGATAAGAAACTCATAATGTCTTCCTCCTCCTCTTCCTCCTCTTGCCACTTTCTGCTGGAAGGTCTGTACCTTTGACTGGATTCCACATCCTCCGAGGAATTCTCATCAACAACCTCCTTGACAGTATCTTTAGTCATTTGTGATTTCTGATTATCATCTGACTCTTCAATATATTCTCCTTCTGATACTCTTTCCTGTTCTTTAATTGCAGCAGTGAAAATTTCCAGTTCTGTACAGCCAGCAGCCTTCAATTCTACTTTTGGAGAGACTGTCACTATAGGTTCTTGGAAAACAATTTCAGTATTTACATGAATGGCATTCCATTCGTCCCCTATTTCTGACAATGAACCAATTTTAATCTTTTCTGTTTCAAAACTATCTATATCCTCTTTACTGAACTCATCTTCAATGAATTCCTCTTCACTGAGAGACATACACCTAACTTTCTTTTGATTTTCATGGACTAGTGCCTGGTTTAACTTGGGTTTCTCTGTAACGCAGACAGATACTGACTCGTACAGTATCTCAGCTGGTTCTACAACAATGACATCCTCTTCCTTGCTGACACTGGTGTCATTTTCTCCAACAGCCAATCTTAAAGTCTTAGTTTTGTCAATCGTGGAAATATCATGATCCTCTTCTCTTGAGCCTTCAAGAATTTCAGTAGCATACTTCACATTACTTGTGACAGCAGTGCATAGATTTACCTGTTCAGATATGTCAACATTGGTTTCAGCTGATGGTTCAAGAGGTATATGAGACTTCTCTGAGAAAAGTTCAGTGCAATCTTCAACACTGCTTTGAGATCTTGAAGACTGTAACCTAACACCTCGTAGACTTGAACGGCTTGCCCTTGGTGTTTCATGTTTTTCATTTGATGGTTGTCTGTTATATTCTGAATAAGATGGGTGTTCTGAAGTATTATCGCCCCATTTTAAAGTCACAACAGTATCAAAGTCTGAATTTTCAGCTCCCAAACTGGTTGAGGAAAGCGACTGATCTTGACTTGTTGTTTCTGGAACATTCTTTGTTTTGACATCTGAAACACTTCCAAATCCAGTTGACAGTAACTTCATCACATCACTGTCTTCTTCTGCTTCAAACTGTTGTTTCTGTGATGTCAGTTTATCAACACTTGAATGGTCTTCCTCTTTTTCTGTGGACTGTACCTTTGCTGAAAATGTCTTTTGATCAGTATTGAAGGTTCTAGTCTTTTCTTCAGACCTGAGAGAAACATCTGGAGCAGTGCATTCTTTGGAAGTATTTGCAGCACTTGGAAATAGTAATTCCTGCTGGCTAGTTGGTGTGGAAGGACTACTGCCTGAAGAGCTTAGTGTAACTGTTCTCTGACTGACAAAGTTCAATCTTAATCTGTTTGCATCGGAAGATGTTGCATCTTTGTTGGTGTGCTGTTCGACAAAAACTTCATCCTCGATACTGATTGAGGGTAGCAGTTCCTTCGATCTGTTAATCACAGAAATGTCTTTTGCATCCATTCCAGACAAGGATTCTCTCATGTGTCTATCATTACGTCTGTTGTCTAAAGTTAGTTGTGGTTCTGTATTCTCATGGTTTAATACTTCTTTATCTAATGTTACTGTGGAATGGCTATCTTCTTTGTCCTTTTCTCTTTGTTCCAAAGCATTGTTGTGCAATGCTGAGATTGATACATGGAATGATTGTGGAGAAAAATGAAGAGAGAGAAAAACGACAGGTTCAAAAGTGGGAATAAGAGAGAAATGTAAAGATAAGAAGAAATTCATGTGATACAGTAATGAAAATCTTTTCATGAACATGAATAATATGAATACTGCTAACTGAAAACAAGGCACTGGATTCAGTGTTCTGTATAGAAAATCAGACCAAAGAACTTCGACAGAAAGATATGAGACAAAGGTAAAAAGTGTACTCTGATTGCCATGAGGATGAGTACTATAGACAAGAAATATATGCACAATGAATTTGTTTTCATTATGACTATGCCACGCCAGGCATATATACTGAAGTATATGAGTAAAGATTTGCATCAAACTATTTTATTCTTAGGTTCATGCAAATTTCTGGAGTATCAGTAGTAGAATTCTGTAAGCACATCAATTACTCACTGGGGACATGATATCCCTTATCATCTGTGTTGAAATGACCAGCAATTTCATCATCTTGTACAAACTGACTTCTCTGAGTTGAAGCAGAACCTTGATCACAATATCAAACATAGAGTATCATTAAAATGAACATAACCAATCCCATGTTATGGCAATACATGTACCAGGCCAACAAGTTGCTTTAAAGTAATGCTCTTATCAGTTATAGATGTTTGTGTGTCTCACAATCAATGTGAACCATAAGTAATATTAAGCACCTTGCCACTACTGAAATCTAAATTAATCTTCTCATTTATGGTAAAATGTACAAGTCCCAATGTGCTAACATAATGAGTTACATGTTACACTGTTGACATACTGTCTACTGGACCTGTTACATTACATAAGTAGACACCCGTTGAGTATTTTGCATAAAATCACTTCATTGTTTGTGATTTCCACACAGGTATGAATATTTGACCCTCACTCACAGAATTAATTACTGTTATCAGTCTGTATGTATGTCAAAGTATGAATAGTCGTAATATCTATGATGAAGATAAGACATTCCGTTTTTCTTGTTACTGTATCTACCTATTCAAAACACAGACTATCTGACCATTTGGAAAACTGACATTTTACAGGCATTTACTTTAGATTGAACAAATACAATGATATGGATATCATCATTATCACCATCATTATCATCATACATGTCAATCTGAGATATCCTTTTGTTTGCGTGATTTCAAGTTTTATCAATGTCAGAAAATAATAAGGACAACATGATTTTTGTTCAATTTGTTGAGTCTAAATTCTTGATTTACAAACAAATACTGGTTTAGATGAAAAACTGAACACACACACTGATAAATATAATTTGTAGTTATTTTCCATTAAATCCCTATTAGATAAAATATTTCTTGATTAACTTGGCATAGCAGTAGTGACAAGCATTAAGATTTAATGTTCAGGTAAATAGTCCTTACAACACTCACAGTCAAATTTTGAACCGAGTACTTAGTGATCTCCAACTGTTTCAAAGATTTGATAACAATCACGCTATCAACATGGCTAATATATCGTGAACGATAAATAACATCATTATTATTAAAAAATTGTTTCTCATTAACCTTTAACAAAACCTTTTGCAAGTTAATTAACTTGTTAGTTTTGAACCAATAACTTCCAAATCAAAAGCACAAGATTGTAAAAAGCCAGAATTGGCATTAGTTCCATCACAAATGGCCAAGCTTGCCTGTTGATGGCATGCAAATGTTAAGAGTTTTCAATACTGAAATTGAAACATACTCACTAGCAACATGTGCTTTACCATTATCTGAAGAGTACCAGTCATTGGTGAAGTTAAAACTGGCTTCATAAGGAACACAGATTTCCTCTTCATCAATGTACAACAATGGTAAAGATCCAGCTTATAAGCAAGCAACAAAATGCACAAAATGGCATCATAATATCCAATGCATACTGGTGCAGTGACAAGACATACTGGATTCTGAATGAAAAACCTGATCAGAACTTCGGTCTTCATCAGTAACTTGGTGTTAGTCATAGCAGCATCTGTTCAGAAATCTTTGATAAAACTTTCAAATAGTAAAACTACTATCACTAAAACATGCTATTTTATAAGATATGTTAGTGGGTGCTCCTGTACCCAATGCCATGCAATGGCTTGATGGTATGGTAATTACTTACTGTCAACTGTGTATGTGAAGAAAGTGTCTGAGTCACCGCATGTAAGCAGTGTCATGATGTCTGTATCTTTAAATGAGAAGAGAAAGTGTGATATCAGAATGAAGATATTAAGATGGGACATAAATCAAATTGAGAGGTTAGAGAGAAAATTCAGGTTAGTGGTAGTATTGCTGGTACCTTCATTTTCTGCTTTGTCGTTGTTCCTTGAACTTGAAAAACTGTTGTATTCTTCACCTTGCAAAATCAAATAAGTGTCGGTAAAGAGCCGTAGGGAAAGACTTAGTAAGAGTGAATGGGACACAAAGAGGATCAGAGAATATTGTACAAGTAAAAAGAACTAGATAGTACACAGTATTAAGACACGTGCGGAAAAGTGAAGAAAGTATGAACTCTTTCATCCAACACTGACACCACTGATGGAAAGACCAGAATCTACACATACATCATCTTCTGTACTGTCTGGTTCCATCTGAAGGTAGGCAAGAGTTTCTGAAGATTAGGAGAATGTAACAGACAATATAGTAAGAAGACAGATAGGAGATAGATACTTACTATGGTTAGGAGATGGTGATGATGGAAGTGTAGCAGTAAAGACAACATCAGTATCAGCGTTTTGGTCAAAAGTTTCTTCTACTATTGATGTTGAAATAGCTAGAACAGATGCACAGAAGATAACATTTACAAGAAAAGAACAGCGAAATGGACAAAGAAATATAGGAACAGAAACAGAATAAAGTTTAAAGAATGTAGTTCAGTGTTTGTTTATGCTGGCATTCTGGTTTGATAAACAAATCAACTGAGAGATGCAATGCTAATATAAATCCCGGGTGATGTGGTCAGATTTAACAACTGTCAAATATGATAAGAATAGTGCACAACATGGGAAAAGTGAAAAAAGGGACAAAGATTGTATACCTATGATTGTTAAGATCAAAAGTTAACTACAAGTTTTCTGATGGAAAATTTCTACCGACACAATACCAAAACCACATCAAATTGAGAGTTTATTAATTTACCATTTTTAAACTGATACAACACATTCTATATCCTGACAGGATTTAGCAGAATGAGAAGTAGGGTGCATCTTTCATGTATTGCACAGACCACTGCATCACTTCATGTTATAATCAGATAGCTGCTTTTCACAATGAACTCACTGTCACTACTCTCTCAGAAAAGCCACCACAGACACAGACATCATATCGATATTCCATCGGCTTTGCCAAGGAAACCATCATCTTGAGAAACAGAAATAACATCACCATCCTTGGTACTTAATCTCCATGGTAACATTGATACCAGTTTACCAATTACAAATAACTTGAAACCACCTGGACAAAACGGTGTTAACGGTGATTGTACTCCTGATAAACTCTACTATCAGGAAGACATTCAGCATTCATTCATAGAGACTTTTGAAAAGTTCAATGACATTCCCCTTACAGCTGAGAACATATACATCCATACTTATCCATACTTGATACCACTTTGTGTAACATCGCATGTCTGTGGTAAAATCACATCAAGAAATTCATGCACGGACATGAGTAAATGAAATTAATCACATGGGTCTTATTAATTAAATTTTATGCATCACACACAAAACAAAATTAATGTAACATAAATGCTAGATGGTTCATCAGAGTGGCTACTATGGCAATACTGGGAAATCATAATAAACAGCTTTGAGTAATAAGCAGATACTCTAGAGTTTAAAAACACTGAAAAAACTTCATGTTAATGGTATGGAAAGGAATGTAGCTCATGTCAAGACATCATTTGCAAATCAGCTTTCTCAATGTTTAACTCACACTTAATGAATATTGTTCACAAGATGAAAACACCATGCTTTACTGACTAAAACATATAACCACAAAGTGACTGCTGTACCTTCTCTATTTCAGTACAAAGCAACAATCACAGACTAATAATGTTCCTCATAATAGTGCCTACGCCAAACTGTTTGCCTAATCTAAGCTTTATATCATACATCAATATACAATACACTGTCTCATCGTGTATAACTTCAACTCTGTATTACTATCTATCACCCTGAAGACATCAACAGATGTCACATCAAAACTGTTCTGTCTCAGAGATTCAGCTTTGATCCAAACATTCTGATTGTAGACTGTGTACTGATGTCATCATTTGGCATTGATTATTCTGCTATGGCCTAAGTTTAGAGTCAATTGACTCTCTAGTTATGCTTGTTCTATGATTTACAAAGTCATTGAACAGACATAAATGAAATGTCACACAGACTGTCTTGATACCAAGACCCAGTTTTAAGTGCTAATTTTAAGAAAATTTCCGATAAAATAAACCAGCAAGTTAAGATAACGACAATGTATATTGGAATAAAATACCAGCATGTCAACATAATGGATCACTGTACATATTGAACACAACAACAGGTTTCAGTCATGTTAGTGAAATCCACTGCAGTAAAGTTGTTAATGCTTTTGTCTCCATGAACTCCCAAACAGTCTTGTGAATAAAAGTCCAGTGTATGTCCATAATGTATTTTTTGACACAAAGTACAAATAACACACATGTATACTTATATTTATTCATTACATGATGATAAAATATACATTTACTGCCAAAGTAAAGCAGTGTGTGCAAAAAAGGAAAAGAATGTGAGAGGCTGGTGACTTCAAGGGTAGGATTGACGATAGGGTAGAGGAATACATCACTCAACAAAAATTAGTTTAAACAACGTGAGAAAATACCACAGCATATTCGGTGAGTCAGTTGTAGTGTAAATTTTCCAGTACTCACTTTCACATTTAGCACTACCTTTGTCTGTATCATATTCATGCTCAGTATACATCCACCTTGGTACAAGAATATCATCTAGGTCATCTGAATCAGAGCTTACTTGTGTGTGCTCATCTTATGTTCAAAGGTACACAGAAAGAAAGCTTTCATTAACTTCAGTTGAAAAAAAAAACGGTGAAAAGTTTGCTAGTTTTGGGAGTTTAGCCAAGGGTTAAACTGAGAGCTATTTCCAAAACGTTATCTTGTTGTAATATTTAAATGTACAGATTCATGTGTTTAATCACTCTAACTGTCACAATATTGTGAACTATTAGAGTTGAAATATGGATCTAGCAATACATTATGTAAAACAGTACAATATGAGAACATTGGCAAATGCTGAAGGTGATCAATAAAACCAAGAAGGATTGATAAAGACGGTTTGATATTTAGACCACTAACATAAATTTTATCACCGTACACAACTGCATCAGAAAACCTCTATGGTTGGAAGAAGTTTGAACACCTACACTGAGTCTACACAGATGGGATGGAGTGATGCATAGAAAAGTGAACTCTTTACGGTCAGCTCAAATTTTGAGTATGGCAATAATTTGTTATATCGAGTATGTGACTTTATTTCATTTCAGTTTTCTCATCAGCATGCTATTAGCACTGAGACTCAAATCCTATTATAGAAATTAAACTCATAAAGATCTGAACTGATAAACTTGTAAATATCTGAAGTAATCAAACATATAATTACTTGGTATGAGATTGTAGAAATGTCAGTACTTGTTGATGATATTTGAGGGATGAGGAAGTCCATTTTAGCACACAAACGTTACATATAATTTGCTTACTTTGACCAAAACAAACATTATCATTGATAATATGCAGTGTGGGTAACACTGATGCCAAAGTGATATGTGACAAAGTGTAGTACATGGTCAGCAACACAATTGTAAGACCTGTAACATGACTAGGGCAAGTGTAGTACTCCTGCAGTGGAAATGAACATGGCTCTCTTGATACATTGTCTATTGTCTCTATTGTCTCTCAGATTTCTTGCTATTTTTTGGAATTTTTTTCCAACTGCAGGAATTCAGGGTTGTCTGAAAGAAAATACTCACTGTTGCTGTAACTATGTAGGCCAGCAGTCATAGGTACATTATCTGCTAAGTCATTGCAGAGCAGTGAAATATCCTGGTGTTCATCAGCTTAAAATAATAAAAATGCATGATACTTTATAGAACTGAAAAGAAGTAGCTTGAAACAAACAGCAAAGAAAAGACTGACAGCATGGTAATGGTAACATAAATAAAAGAATGCATTAACAAACAGGTGTGCAGAATGGCAAACAAAATGTACATGCTAAGAAACAAAATAATGTTACTGGCTTTATAGTTTCACTTTCAGGACTGAATACTGAGGCAGAGTACTGTCATAGACAACGTGCAATAATGTTTGTTGTTATCAATGCAAAATGTGTGACGAAAGAATGAAATCAACTCAATTTCTGCTGTGATCTTTCAGTGCTTGCTTTCATGCTTATCATTTTAAACTTGGCCTTCAACAAAATCCATCAACTTATCCCATCACTGCATCACACCATCAAGGGAAAGGGATCAACTCTGGATAAGTGTGTAAATTGAAAACCTGTTTCACGTGTTAGTCAGAAAAAAAACTCAACTTGTGAAGAACTCACAGCACACCTTTGTTATGGACAAAGTTACTCACTGTCAGATACACCTGTATTATCATCAACTTTGATTTCTGAAACTGCAACCACAACTTCATTTACATCTACATCAGTTGTATCAGCTGTCCTAGTCACACACTCTGAAACCGTATCACACTTCACATCCATATCTTGTGTATCAACTGTTTCTCCTTGTTGAAGTTCCGGCTTTTCTGTTTCAGTGACAGCATTATTAGTATGGTGGCTGTCATCTGCACTACCACCATCTTCCTTCTCAACAACCATGCCATCAATTACATCTGTTGCAGTTGATGATGTCATCAGGTTGTCCATCGCTTCATTTGTAGATTTCTCCTCTGTCACAACAGTGTCTCTTTTGCCATCAATGATGTTGCTATCATCCATTACAGAAAGCTGTGTTTCCTCAGATATGCTAACAGTTTCAGTTTCAAGTTCAGGGTAATCTTTTATCAATGTGTCAACACAACCTGTTTCCCCAACAGCACTCTCAGAGTTCATTATATCCATTGATATGCTAATCTCCGATTCCTTAGCAATCCCATCTTCTTTGACAATTCCATCATCAGGAAGAAACTTCTCCGCAGTCTTTGGCAGATCATCATCTCCTTGAAGACTTACCAAATGGTCATCTCTCTGAAGACTCCCCCTTTGGTCATGTGTCTCAAGACATGCTGGTTGGTCACCTCTCTGAAGACTTGTTGGTTGGTCATCTGTCTCAACACTTGATGATTGATCCTCTCTCTGCACACTTGAAGGCTGACTTTCATCTTCTTCTTTCTGCTTCTCTGCTTCACAGCATGACACACTTTCTGAATCTTTCTCAGGAATCATCTTTTCATCACTGGTTTCAGTTTCACAGTATGACACAGACTTAGACTCAACTATTTCTGTGTCCATTGCTGGAAAACTCATACTCAGAGCATTTGAAGATAGCAAATCTTCAGTACTCTGCACAGTGCTGTTTAAATCTTTGCTCTGTGACAAACCATCAGTGCTACGAATATCATCCAGGTGTTCTTCAATAGTAGTTTCTACTATTTTGTCATACATTATATTTGATTTCTTTGACAAAGTTGCTTCTAATTCACCTGTACGTGATACAGACTCTGATACCTGAGCACTGTCTGTTTCTGAGTTAGCTGAAAGTTTAGCTGTGGTTGGTAATTCAGCTGTTTTTATTCTGTTCCTATGACACACAGTGTCAGCAGTATCTGGTGGTTGCAAGGTACAAGGATGTTATGATTTATGATAAAAACAATGATGACAAAAAACACAGAAGTCATGAGACCAATGACATAAACAGTAAAGAAATAACTGTACAACCAATGAGACAGACAATGAAGTAGTGTACAACCACAGTGACAGATGACTTGGGAAAGGATGGGAAAGAGCTGACAGCACATTCAAAGGCAATACCAAACATATAGAGACACTTTACTCAACAAAACCATTGGAGAGAATGGATCATGGCTAGACGATCATCATTCAAATTTGAAAATGTATGGGTAATTTTTGTTCTACCTTTTTATTAACATGAAAGTATACATAACTTTGAATGTGACGTGAAAGCATGCGAAGAGCATTATGATGAGTTGCCTTTGTAAACAATGGTATGGGTGAGTCTATCGCCACAGCTTTAAACCATAGATTTTAGAAAGTTGAGTTAATCAATTGTGAACAACACCTTAAAAATATCACAAGCGTATGCCAATCCAGGATTGTTGTCCACTTATCCATGATTCTTGTACACCTATCCATGACAAGGATTACAACAAAATACAAGAACAAGACCAGGACTGAGAAAACCAGGATTGTAATAAATTGTACACAATAGGTTTCCTGTTTACCAATCTGTATAGGACTGTTACCAGGACAACCAAGCTTACCAGAACAATCAAACATGTACTGTTGATAACAGCTAGCATATGCTAGGTACATAGCCTGACAGATACAATGCCACACAGCAGTGCTTTTTACGACAGACTTAATGATGAGAATAAACTCAAAATTTCAAATAAATTCAGAAAAAAAGACAACTGAACCCATTTTTCTTGAAATAAATATTTGTGAGTGTAATTGATGAAAGGACAGTAACAGCGTAACTGATCACACTGATAAAATAGCTATCACTATCAAGTCAGTGTACAACAATAAGATCTCTATAAGGACAAAATCAATCACACATAACAATTGCGGCACATTAAACACAAGAGGGAGGGAAGGTTGAGGGTTAGGTTCTTAACAAACATGAATACCTACCATGTTAACAGCATGTCACAGAGCACTGACTTACAAAGACAACCTACCTGCAATGTATGTTGTCAACCAACCATCACGTCTGATATGATCCAAACATAATTTTTTCACTGGGATGAACAATTTGATTAAAGTCTCCCTGAAGTGGAAAACTGTTTCATGGTAAAAGGTACATCCTCTGACTTTTGGATCAAAAGAAATGCATGACTGAATCCTACAGATAGCAGGAATTTTGTAGCATAATTGAGCCTTGATTTAGTTGTCATGTTCAACAGAAGTACTGAATACTTTAATGCCATGAGGCAAGACACAGAATCTATTACTTACTTGCAACTGGTGTATGGTGTGTTGAGTGGCTCTCAATGGATCCATTGACGTCTGATGAAGAATCTTCATAAGAAAGTCTATTTTTAGCTGCCAGCAGCCGTTCTCTTCTTTGACGATAACTCTCTAATGGACTTGGGGTGGTTGTTTTTCTTTCCTCCACTGAACTTGGAGATTGTTCCACTGGTTTTTCTGTAACTGGGGTTTCTACTGTTGCTTGTATGGCAATTGAACTCTCCAGATCTGACGAAGAAGCCCTGCTTCTGAATAAGCCCAAAACAGCACTTGGTTATGAAAAGTACAGACTAAAAGGCAAAGTTCTAATCTTTTAATGGTACTTTGGCTAAGTTTTGTCTTGCAAGAAGTCATTGATGCCATTCAGCTGATTAAAATATGGAGACTAGTTCATTGTGACATGTGTAATGGAAAATTCAATCATTTCAAGTATAAATTGCGGCAAGTGACATCTTATAAGTAATATATTCAATTTGCTATCACACAGAGAAAGGGTAAGGTTCGTATATCCAATAACTGTCATTCAGTGAATGAAAATAAAATATGTTTAACAAGGAACAAAACCACCAAAAATACTTTGTATATCCAAAATTATTTCCATATACACATTTCAGACAAAAGATACCATATAAAAGTGATAAGAGAAAACAAAACGGATTCAAACTGTACAGCATCACATCGAGTATTACCTTTGTCTTCTCCTTCTACGTTGGGCACTTTGTACTGGCTCATCATCCATTACTCTTAATCCACTGCTTAAATTTCTAACTGTATTTTGTACTCTGTAAGGTTCTGAGACCTTCATTGCGCTACGCTTGCTTTTCCTCTTTTCACCGTCTGATGATTCCGGTGTTACCCTTTGCCTTTGCCGTAGATCTTTTTGCCTTTCAACCGGGATATCAATATCACCATCTGCATGCTTCAAAGAAGCCTGCAAAATATTCATTATAAAAAATATTGCACACTTATGTAACCTTTAGCTTTGCACATGCAGAATATATGTTCTGCTTGATACAATAAGTTCCTTCTGAAAATTTCAGTCCAAGATGGTTCAACTTTAATAAAATAATATAATGAATTGTGAAAAGTGACATGTTAATGGGAAACAGAGGAATAAATCACAGTGGAACATGTATCCACAGATAAAACATCTAGTCCGTGAAAAAGAGCATGGTTAACATATTTCCCATTCGCCCATGAACTTCACTAATATTGAACTTGTTTACAAACGGTAGACTATTCTACATTTGTTTATGACATTACTGCAACTATTAATTCAAAATCCACAAAATACACACTTGAGGAGATTGCTGACAAAAAGACATCCCTGTCAAGAGATGGAATCAAATTTAGTGAAATTTCAAAGACACAAAACAATGATTACCTCATAAATCTGAAACTGTTCCTTGACATCAGGGTCACCTCCTCGCATCTTAACATACTTTTGTTGAACTCTATCAATACCCTGTTCTTCTAATGCATCAGTAACATCATAGAATGTATCTTGATCAGGTATTGCATTTAAAGCCTGAGTGAAAACAACAATGAGAAGGAAAGTCAGCACAAAGTCATTGCCAAAGTGGAAAATACCTGTCTATGTAATCTTGAGGTGTTTTGGTTTCTATTCATCTTGATATCCTGTTATGTTTTATATTCATTTTTATCTAGATATTACACTCCAATAATAAGGACTGCTTTATTTTCAATACCCAAGCATTACAAAGTACATGTAATGTGCCATATTAATCCTATAAATAATCTTCTTCTGTGCAGTGTACTTGAAAGGACAGAGTTTACGATACTCACTTTGTTTTCAATAAAACTTTGTTTGTTTGATGGAACTGTATTTGAAGAATCACTTCACATAGAGATATGAGAATATATGATATGCACTGAGTAACTATAGATGGATGATCTTACATCTCCATTATTGACAATCAGTAAAATCCTTTTCACCAGAAACATGAGACACACTGATGAATACCGAATCTTGGAATACACAGTACAGTTTCAAATCCAGTCTTTCTTTATCACTTACTTTGCCAGTCACAGTGGAATCATATCATGTTTTGCAATGAAATCCTACTTATGTTGGTTTCCTACAACTCCGTATCAAACAGTTTGTTCCAGAATTCTCTAAATTTAACACATACACGACACAGCTGCAGACTGATCTCCAATCCCACAGACATTTGAAATCAGATAACAATTTTGGATGCAGTTCCTTCAAAGAGTACGAACAGTTAGAAATTTCAACCGAATGAATGTAGCCTTTAATAATTCCTGAGGATATACCGCATATTTTGATACCTTCCTACTCAAAACAGCAAGTAAAAAACAGTAAACTGAAATATATGAAAATCCCTATAGCATGAGTAAAAGACTTTACAAAGAAAACCATAAGTTCATGGATAGTCTTGGGAATCATATTTTTCACATTTTGATGGTTGGAGTAATAAAAGAGGAGCAAGTTCAAAAAGCATTGGAACCAAGATTCCCATAGCGACCACACAACGAACAGCATATGGCAGAGCCTCACTATCAAATTGTCAATGAAAGCAATTTAAGTTAATGGGTAAAACAAAGCAAGGCCAGGGCAATGATTTAACTGGATGAATCACACTGTTCCAATAATTAATATGGGAATAGCCTGTAAATTTTATACATTTTTTAAACAGCAGTTCCGCCTTCCAAGGATTTGTTTATCTATAAAGACAACTGCTGGAGTCTGTAGTATATTTTATCCCTGCAGAGACTGTTAGAGTGTCATTAAGGCTTCAATCATTACTCGAGTATTATGAATACCTCGACCACAATGTTCATCACTGAAACCTTGAAACCAAAATGGAAGACATGACTGTGACCTTTAACCATTAAAAGACCAATGTTTGATACTGGTATACGATTCCGCATGTACTATCCTCAAAAGATAAAAATTTGGCTAGTATTAGCCATAAAAATAAGTACCATGGGTCACTGCCCATATGACAATTATACTGAGACACAACATAGTCCACAACTTGGACATTTAATAAAAGAACAAGTTGCCCTGAAATAATTTTTCATGAACAGAGTTGCTTTCTACAGACACCAAGTCCATTGCTGACAATTTTCTTGGATGTAAGATATGTAACCCTGATCAGTTCATTACATTCATAAACTGAAACTTTCATAACTTTTATATTTCTTCAATGTTATTGTTTTGTTTGTAGAACAGAGTTTCTTGTTCTACTCAAAAAATTGTCTTGAAATGCTAAGAGTTCAGCAGGTCAATAAAGCCTGCATGTGAGTGATACTCAATGTTGTTGATGAAAACTGAATTTGGTCCAGATTAGAAGTGATCTGTCAATGATTAAAACGCTGAATACGCTGTGTTTGCAAGACCAACACTTTGTATTAAGATATTAGAAAATGTCTTCGTTTTATATTACAAATACATGTATGATTACTACACTAACAAAGCCACGGTTATTGTCCCTGTAAATATAATATCATTTCATTTTCATAATGTAAGGTCACAACGCTTTCTGGACATGCACTGTGTGTTCTGTAAAGAATGGAACAGTTTTGAGATTATGAAGACGTGATAAATTCCTTAACAGAGCAAGATCTTTTGATAGCCTATGATGACTCTGGATTCTTTAGCTGACACAGGAAATGATGGTTTTTCACACTGAATTGAGTCAGAACAAACTGCTTGTAAAGTTACAAAGCAGGAAACACCATTCCTTCCAAGAAAACCCACACCAACATGTGTTTTACATGTCTTCAAACACTCTGACATTTCCATTAACCTTTGGTTGTATTGTACACACTATTGAACACTGAGGTGATGACTAGAGCTGTGACATACCTTGTTGACTAATGTCATAGCGTAAGCCAAGATTTCAGAGTCTTGTCCTTCATCTTTCAGCAATAACATTAAATTATGCCAGGGTGGATGACCTGTGATGCAGACATAAAATATACAATATTGTCAAGCATCACTCTGATCTACCTAACTTGTCAGAAATTTTCAGAAGAATATTCTCGTAATACATGAATTTTACTTTCCAATTATTGAGACCACTTCTAAACAGGAAAATCAAAACCTGTTCAACATACTTTCCAGATGTGATGGCAGGTTTAACAAAACACAAGAACTGTATGTGTAGCATATCACAGGATGTTTATTGCATGTACTATGAACTGCAATAGTTCGTTAAAAAAGAAAAATGCCAGTGTTTGTCAATTTTTTGACAAACTGTGTACGCATCTGTCAAAAGTGAAACATTTGCATTCCAAGAAACCTATAATTGAAAACAGTGAAACAGTTTCTCACACTCTGAATGTAAATGTCTGTATGTCTGGATACTTGTTCGCTGTTCCATGTAGCCTAAACTGACAAAATGTTTGCACAAACTTCAAGACATTTATAAATCATCTACTCAATATGCATTTGAAATAAATCAGACAGCTGTAAATATTTCCTGTAATGAGTGAGAAAACAGACTTCTACAAACCATCATGTGTGAATTACAATATCTTTAAATAAACATATGTGTCTCATTCAAGAAATACTTGCCATGTTTTCTGTCAACTATGTTTATTGCTTGAATCAGTAGCTGTGTGTTGGATTCTGTGTACTCTACAAATACAAGGAGCAGTTTCAGGGATGTTTTTACCACTAACCGAAACTGTAAAGCAAAAAAAAAAGAGTTATATTACAGGGCTAACTCTAGCTTTTGATGATTTTTGAGTATTTTTGTTTTTATTGTCAACTACAGTCTTGTTCTACTTCCCAAAGCATGTTGAGATATACAGTATGTAGCTTGTTGACTCAGCCCGTACTTATGTAGACAGCATTTTAATTGTTGACCCATGAATTCTGGTCCGTACAAGAGTTCAAACATAAACAATAATAGACTGCATTCTGCATGTATAGACGCTCTGCAGAGATGTTTTAACATGTTGGGAGAAGATCAAAAACTTGCAATTACCGGTAACATACAGAACAAAAAATGGTAAAAAATATTTCAACATTGGCAGTGAATTTGACATTTATTTGCTGCATAAAATAGGTTTATGGATCAATAAATAATTCTATAGAACAACTTTAAGCATACAATAAGTAAATATGGATATCAATAACAATGGAAAAAATCAGAAAGACGAAAACATGAATCAACGAAGGTCATCAAATTTTTGTTGTGATATTTTAACACAAAAGATTTTATATTCTTTAAAGCCCTAATAGCTGCGAATTTTATGCATTATTTTCATGATTTTATTTTCAAGCCAAAGTTGGTTCGTGTAAATGTGCTACCTGAAGGACATGTACAGAAGTATCACTGCTCACTGATTTGGACCATGCCTACACGTTTTAACAGGTTAAATAATAATCGAGTGCCGCACTCATAAAATGAGGCCACCACAGAAAGTACAAAAAATGTAGTATTTCCTCCACATAGACATTGTGATCATAAAAGAAACAAACATGATGCCATTTATTCAAATGTACAAAACAGGATGGCCAACATTTTGTTGTTGAAATCTTTATTTTCTCTGTCAAATGATTAATTTTTTTTAAAAAGGCGAGAAATATAAAATAATGTTAAAACGTTTTACGTGTCACTTTCGACACGACAGGTGTTGTACACTTTTTCAGTCTCTAATGGATCTTATTCAAGAAAACTCTTGGAAAACTGGGGATATTTTGAGATCGTCTCATTACGCATTTGCAGCTGGTGGAGCTTTGATGTAGTAAAAAATGAAACTTCCATCAACATGGGGTTGTCTGGAAACTAATTCCTTATCGATACCTTCCTCTGAACTGCTCATCAATACTCTAGTTCTAACAACTTATTCCAGTGATATGTTGATATAATGAACTAATGATATGTTAGAGACGTCATTAATGATGGAAATATTCACATTATTAAATCATGCATTTCACGGAAAAATGTGAGACAAGTGACACCAAAAACAGAGAGTTAATCCCAAAGTTATCTGAAAAAATGTAACTGTTAACCACACATGAACAGCTGCAAATTTGGAAGGTTGAAGTATTGTGTCATATTTTGACAAACAAAGAATCTTCCTTTCAAAGCTGCATAAAAAGTAAAACCTCAGAAATAAAAAACTTACTTTTGATGCTATAAGGGAATATAACCATTGTATTGTTTCATTGTGTTCAATTACACCATTCATACCATCCACATATAACATTACTTGTCCCAGGGCTGAAAATAAACAAACCATTTGTCAATGTTATTGCCTGCAAAGAAAAACACATGAAATTTCCCATAGAGGATGAAATATTTGGAAATGTTGATAAAATAACAGCACAAACAATAAAAACCATTTCACTGTATAATCAACCTTTTTACACAATGATCTTTGACACAGCTTGTGTGGCCAGATACAGCTTTGCAAAACTTGTGTCCTTCCATTAATTCCAGAGTTGACGTAAACCAAAAACTCACACTAACAATGTGTAGCCTATTCTAAATTGTCATTGTTACTATTTCATAGATATTTCATTCAATTTGTGTTCGATAACCTGTTATACAATACGCACTACTGCATTCTTCACTTCATCAAATTTGAATTGTGGTCACTGTGGTACATCTAATTATATCTTTCAAGTGAATGCAGATAGTATCAAAGGTCAAGGTGTTAGGTAGTAACAATTAATGAAAGATTTTCAATCAAAGAGAGGCACCGGTTGTTTTTCCAGTTGTAAGATGACGAATGGATTGGCTTCTACGGACTACGGATATTAAGGGACAGATGTATACTTTTTACATAGTCTACATGAAGGTGTCATTTAAATCTGGTATCAAAATAAGTAGCTGGGCATTTGATAGCAGGTAACAGAATCCAAAGCAAAGATTTACAAATCATTAATACAAGGTTGACCTCCTCCCTGTATACTGTAGCCTAATCCATGGCTGTTACCCAAATGTTATGTTATGTTTCATACAGTTTGCTGTGATATGCTTGTTTCACCATGTTTTTGTGATACTGTTCAAACACCATAATGATTGGAAGATACGTTACGAAGCAATTGCAAGACCTAATACAGCACTTGCAGAATGTTGACAATACTTCCACATTACTAACTGTAGATGCCACTGAAACCACCATTTGTTTTTTAAAGAGGTGAAAAGCAAAGGAGTCTAAACTTTTCAGATTAGAACAGGCTGTACTTTTTCTCTCTTTTTTGTATATGACAGAAATTTACATGTTGAAAATAAAAAATGCACATGTAAATGAATTTCACAAACAATTTAACCTGATATGTGCTCCCACTTGTCATCAGTCAAATAACGTTGGTGTTTGCTGCCCTCTAGAGTTGGCAACAGTATATGGGGGTCACTGAGGTCAGCTCATCTGAGATCAATCACAAAGTTTACATAATGATTCTCTTCCCTTCTTTGTTGATTTTCTGTCATCTCGTGTAAGATGCTTTGATTTTTCACATCAAGCAGTGTTTGCATTCTAATGATACACATTTCTATTCAAAGATAATTCAATAATACAAACCACAGCTCAATGTCAACGATCTCTGATTATGAAGATTGCAGAAATTCAGCTGATGGGAAAATTTATTTCAAGGAAAGAAACCTTTATGAAAGCAAATTTATTAAGACTAAATGAATTTCTTATGCCTGTCCTTCCATGTTGCAGTATTTCAGTCCAACTTGAAATGCTTTCTTGAGGCTCATAAATCACTACATTGCCACAAAATTTGATGACTATGACCTCAAAAGAGAACTGTGCACTTAAAATGAAGTGTCAGCAAATATTCTTTCTGACGGTGCTTCTACAAGTTTTCAATGGTTATACTAGGAATGATACAGATATCATTCATACAACATCTACCAGGTCTGAAACCATTTTAAGTATTGATATATTTTTCACAAAAACCTTTCACGAAATTTTGACTTGTGAAATGTTCAGAGAAGAGACTGTCAGTGCCGTTAACTACCACGGTTATACAATGTCATGCATCCATAAATCTTAATATATCTCTGCTGTAGGTTTTATTTCATCACAAAAAGTAATATATTCCTACTGCTATTTTTGAAATCACATAAAACTTTCATAACGCAGGCAACCCTGCATTTCATCTATGCTACTGTCACTTTATAATCAATTTATAATTTGAAGAAAGCACAGCCTGGGTGATTTCCTTCTTCCTCCCACTGGATGAAATGCCAAGTTTTAAGCAGACCTTGGCGCATGTAAAAGTCAATGACTCGTCTTTGCAGAGGCAGTTTGACAGTCCCTAACAGCCAATTAAATCTTTACAGTCAGTGGTTCTTCTCTGCGTGCTGTAACTTGACACCCTTGCAATGAGATGGCAGCTGTTGACTCAATCATCCTAACCTTGCTTGTCAATGATGAATTTTGTGATCTAGTCAATTTATGAGAAAACTGCAAGTCTGATGGCATCACTGGCAAAAATAAAACCCAGTGTTTGTTAGTGCCTTAGTGATCATATTGATTTTACCCTATTGTGTGGTCTCTGGTGGTGCTATAATGATTTTTAGTAGGGACATACGTCTTCTAACGGGACAAGTATTCTGATACAGTTGACCATCCCACAAAAACAGAGTGACGATAAAGCTTGCAATTTACAGAAAATCAGCAATTTCCTTCAAATTTTTAACACTTTCAACTTTAATTTTGCTTACTGATTTCCTGTGACTCATAACTGTTGCATACAAGTTGATGAAAAAGTTTCAGAGCATATCATAATTCTAAATCAGTAAATGATGTCAAAATCTGACGGCAAATGTTTGTATGACATACCGGTACCTTACATCAAGGCATTTGAAGAAAGAAACTTTTACATCATTTCAATGTGCTGAAACATGTGTATTGGACTGATGTAAAGAAATTTCTATAAATTCTGAAATTGACTTAAAGAGCTTTGTTATCAGTCGAAAGGCAGAATGACTACAAAAACAACAGTTGGAAAAGTTGCTTTCACCTAAGGAGACTGTATGAATTCATACAGAAACTAAACAGACATCCCTTTGAATCAAAGTAGTGAATTTACATTTGATGATATCACCTTACCAGCAAAACCATAACAAATCAACTTATTTTCAGTGTTTGGCTATTAAAGTTTTCATCATTGTCATTGAGCTGCCATGAAAAGTCTGAGGCTGTCTGCGCCCAGTCTGATTGTGTTGGTGTGAGTCTTCTAACTCTGTATGCATATCAATGACAGAATGGCCTCAACTACTGACAGCCAAAGTAGATACAATGCACAGATGTATTTTCACTGACCTCTCTACAGAGTCAGTAAATCATATCCATGACCCATCCAATGACCAGTGAAAACACTTCAACCAGAATTAACCAGTTTTTGTTCACGTTTAGTCATTGTATCTTCAGTACACTTTATGCCTATAGGGGTTTTGATGTTTCGATTTTTCAAGATATTGACATGTAGACAAATCTCACAGTCATGCTAGCATTCCAGCATTTCACTTGACACTGAGTAAAACCACTGAATACTTTGATTGATCACAGGCACTTTTCAGTGACATTCAATCAAAAATCTCATGCACTTTGACCTCTAGCTTCCTTTTAAATGTCAAAAGACCATGCTGGCTTAAAGGATGATCAAAAACAGAGATCACAGAGGTCAAAAGTCTCGAAGTAAAACTACAATCTGTGCTTCACATATGTCTAACATCAGCAGCAGCTCAACAATTTACTATTGTATAAATAGACTATTGTCAGTTTTGTAAATTTACATCATTTGCGTGAGGAAACTTGTCTTCCACAAAAGAGGTACTTGAAGATAGGTACATGTACTGTAACTGTTGCATTATAACTTCATTGATTTTCAAATTGAATCATATATTTAATTTTCAAACAACAGACAATATCAACTCTCAGAAGATATATGTTCTCAATGAAGTGCTTGTTGCTTTATTATATAAATATTACATTTATACAGAACAAGCATGTGTTGGTTACATTGTACCTGTAAGGTTGAACACTCTAAACTCTGGATGTGAAAGTACCTTTCATTTTTGCTTTCAGGACAACCTTTGTTCCAACACAATGTTGAAAGGCCATGCAAACCGCAAGGGCAGATTTTTTTACACTGCAGTATGGCAGGGGAAGGTATCCAGCTACATGTATGCAAGTAGTCTATGTGATCCCTCAGAATGCCAGTGAATTGAGTATTGTCCTGACAGCAGTGGAACTGGAATTGGAGGTTTTCATAGGATAGAAATTGGTGATCCATTAGCAACGGCATGAATGGCCAAACATATTTTTAGTGATTGAAAAAGTCACTTGATCAATTCATGAGTACCCTATTGATCAATTCATGAGTACCCTATTAATCACAGCAATGTTTGGATATCCAGGACAGTCGATGACGATTAATTTTGCAGATTACTAATTCTGAAGAATGAAAGCTTTCATAGTTTGTGTGTTATGTGGTGAGTAAGCTGAGAATTACTGAAGTCACAAAGAGGATGCTATCCATATTGTAAGTCAACTGGTTTCACAAGATTATAGTACATCAGGATTATATACCCTAGCCTTATAATTTTTATCAGCATATTTACTGATTTGCCAACTACAAAATTACAAATGATGGGATTTTAAACGCTCAATGTTTTTACATGTAAAAGAGAAAAAGGCCACTAGATTGCGTATTTCTGTTAAAAAGCTTGGAAAACCTAATTATTTTGTCTAAGTTGACTTTTAATAATCTTATGTCATGTCCACAGGTAGGGTTATCATTACAAACTAACCTGCAACAATGGTTGTCAATTTGTTTTTGCTGTTCTTCACTAGACATTTGATAACAATAGTTTAAACTATTGTATTATATCAATTAGCTTAATCAAGGTGAGATCAGCCTAACAAAATGTCAAATATTACAGTGCTGATTACATGTAGGTCATAGATTTCAGCAAAACAATGTTTGTATTGCATTTTCACTTGCCATATATCACAGTACAGTATTCACCAACCATCACACGTGCCATATAGCACAGTACAGTATTGAATATCACAAACCATCACACTTGCCATATATCACAGTACAGTATTCACCAACCATCACACTTGCCATATATCACAGTACAGTATTCACCAACCATCACACTTGCTATATAGCATAGTACAGTATTCACCAACCATCACACTTGCCATAGCACAGTACAGTATTCACCAACCATCAAATGCCATGCACATGACATAACAGACCTCATACCATGGGAAGGTTTTGTGATATCATTTCACAGTGTAAGGTAATACAAATGC